>APFE031153963.1:0-25101 GCA_000404065.3 Pinus taeda | reverse complement strand
GAGACCAATTTGGCGATGTTGGAACATACATCAAGGCACATGTTCTTGGAGCATTAAAGAGATCAACTCTAGATGAATCTAGAGTAGAGCACGTCCCATCCATTAGACTGCCTCCCAGATCTAAGGAGCAGTTGGAGATCTATTTGAAGTTTCCTTATTTCGATTATTAGGAGTAGACAACTGGGCTCATTGATGGTACCAAAAGACTCTAACAGTTAGCCAGTTCCTAGTACGCCCCCCTTGCCCTTGGCCATCAGATTGAGGAGACCTTGACATCATCGGCCCCATTGACTAATCTCCTTCGCTGACTCTCTCTCTCTTGACAAGCTCTTGTGTTGTGTTGTCCACCTTTCTAGTCTTGGACAAACTCACTTAGTGTTTTATATCATTGTACCTTTGTCAGAATTTTACTCACACACACACACACCTATATATATAGGTTTCTTTACTTGCATTATTTTTGGCATTTTCTAGGAGTTGTGCTGGCACTCCCACATTGTTTTCATACTAGTTGTACTCTTTAGTCTCATTGACCTACTTTTGTGATAATTTGTCGGACATTAATAAAAATATCTTATCTTTCTCTTTAAATTTAGCCTATGAGATCACAAAAAAGATTTATCCTTCAACTAAGCATGAGGACAAGGTCAAAAATACAGAAACTATTCAAGTAATTGTGCCACATGTACAATATTTTCGTAAGAGAGAGGATGTCCCACCCCAAAAAAGGAAGAATGAGGTCAAGGGTGGCCAACTTTCCTCCATAATGCATGTTAACAACCTCAAAAATACCCTCAAAGATAGATTGATTCACAAAATGAGTCAATAGGGATGAGGAAGGAGAAATTGGCCACATGTATCGCATGTGGGAGGCTCCAAGAGGGGATGACTCATTCAAAATAGCGCCTAGCCATCATAAGTGAGGTCTCCAATATGTAACCTCCTCCCAAAATCATGCTAATCACCTGCGACATGTCTAGGGAAGTAAAACTAGTCCACAGATGTGAAATAGATGCTCAAACAGTCAAGTAATGCAATCTCCAAGTTGGAAGACATGGGGCTCCAAAGGTGATGATGTGGCTGAGCACTCTATGAAATGTGTTGTGGTATGGTATGAGTCTATGACCAGTGTATGGTATGAGTCTATGACCAGTCCATGTGCATGAAGAATAGCCCAAGAATGCCTAGTGCATTGTGGAGAAGGGGTCTCCCTGGTCTCACTACATACAAATATGTAGAAATGCTTCATGAGGTGGTTTTACAAGATCTCAAGTGCTAAATACATGTCATAAGTCCTAAAAGTGCTAGGTAAATAATCACTCAGGTCAAAATGCAACAAATACATAGGTAGACCCATGGCTAGTGATAAAGTATGTGTGCTTTCTAGGTGTGACAACCTTTGTAATACATTAGAAACACTTTTACATAGGGGTAAAATAAAAAATACCTAGGGGTTCCCTAAGTCATGTGCCTTGATAGATCCACTCCAAAGCTTCCGCACACCCATCTCAACCATAAATGACCTCCATGAGATGCTTAGTACAAGCCATAAGGGCAGGGACTACCTTGAAATAGGGATGAAGAAGACAGGCCATGACTAATGACAAAGGTCTAGATAAACCACCTAGATGAAAAAAACATTTTACATAGATCACTAACTATGGTATAGTACAATAAGATACAATGTTCACAATTTTGGCTGATCATGATACATAATACAAGATAGATACAATGTTCACACTTTTGGCTGATCATGATACATAATACAAATCATTATGATGGCACAACTGATCAGAGAACCTTGGGTTCTGGTATCATCTCCAGATATGCACGGGATTGGCTCAGATACAAGAACAAAATTTGGCCAAAAAAGTGAGGTACTTTGGAGTCTGAAGTGAAATTGAGGGGTAATAGTGTCTATCTATCTATATGATTAAATTTTGATTATTTTATGTATTTTTTTATTTAACCATGTCTTATCATCAGTTATTCGGTTGGTTGAAGTCCAGTTCATGATTTTCGGACAAACCAGTTCTGCTGTAGTTCTGGTTCGGAATATGTTTTTAGTTTGTTTACACTCTTAAACTTCTATTTTCTGGACCTTCTGAGTCCTGACATATTCGCTGTTCATTGCAAAAGAGGTTGCTGATTAAGAGAACTGTTTTTGCATTAGGTGGCTATTGCAGTGTAATATCATGTCTTTAGATTGTGTTACATGTTTATTTTATACAATTCCTGGTATACTGAGTTGTAATTGACGTGGTTATTCTCACAGGTGGTGCCAGTAGCAAGAAACAAAAATTTGGTAAAAGATGGACAGCCACTAATCATCCCAGTTTGCAAGGTAGATACTATAAGAGACCATTTACAGTCTTGCGATCCTATTTTTCTTGGATTAACAACAAATGATGATACTCCTGTCTTTGCAATTGATGTGGCCGATTTTTTCAGGTACTTTTATTTTGTTGACAATGAGCTTGTGCTTTTATATATGTCTGCATGTATTATAGAGAAATGTACTTGTTCTTATTGCTTTTTTCTTTAGGGCAAGTTTATACTAGAACAAGAAAATGCAACAGGTGAACTATAGCGCCATTGATGTAATTGCTGATCTTTTCACAGTGCAGGAGGAACCAAGCCTATGTGGCTAGAAGGGACGGAATTGGTGGACCTTCGTAGACATGGACCTAACATGAAGGCATCAGAGGCAGGGTTGCTTGCTTATGCACGGGGAATGATTGACTGGCATAGCCAAAATGTATTTCGGTTTATTCTCTTGTATTTCAAGTTTATTACAATATTTCTTTTCTCAAGTATCTTATCGTAAAACTTATTTTTATATTTACTGTTTTCTTCTCTCTTTAATGTTACAGAGGTTCTGTGGGCATTGTGGTATGAGGAAAGTATCAAAAGATGGTGGACATAGTTTAAAGTGCTCATCCGAGTCATGTAATGCTGTTGTATATCCACGACTGGTATGCTCATATCTTTTAGGAAACAGGCACGGTTAGATACACAGCACAGAAATATCCTTGTAAACAATATGTACGACTACAGGGTTTTTAATTTTTCACCACTTAGTCTAGAAAAATTGTAAATAATTACCCGGCTCCTAAATAGGGTGCAACCTTGCAAGCTGATGCCTTAGATGACATCATTAATTCAAAGCATTTGCAAAGAGCACTGCATAGTTTTCAGTAATGGATTAAATTAGCTGCGGTGCAGGACCCTGCAGTTATAATGGTCGTTGCTGATGGGGACTATGTACTCCTTGGGAGGCAGGTAAGAAAGATTACATGAATGGTTATTTGTTCTTTTCCATTTTATTTTAGTTATGTTAGTCGCTTACATTACTTTTCAACTATTACTAAGTAATCAAAATGATACCCCTGAGAAGTGGAGACTCTAGAGATCAGTGTAAGTGCCATAGACCTTTTGCCTAAATCTTAATATTCTGCATATTTTTTTCGATGGAAGTATCTTCAATTGCTTGCATTTCTATTTGAATGTAGAGTTCACACAAACATGAACATACTGAAGCCACAATGGCATACACCCTGCCATTCCATGATTCTGTTGAAAATCAACATTGGACTGGTTTGGGTGAGATATATCACTAAAGATGGCTGCAACCTTGTTAACTGAAATACGATCACATAAGCATATTAGCATAAAGTTCAATACTTTTTTGTTAAAAAATGTGTTAGAAAGTGCATTTGATTATTTTCGTAAGGCACTAGTCACCTTGCATTTTGAGAAAACATCGATGTAAATGATAAAAGTATGCTTTGGAGCCCAACATGAACCTTGTAACCTTGCTCATGCATCAATTGGGCAGTATGTACTATACCACAACCGACATATGCACAATACTACTCAATAGCTCCCATTAAATGGTTAATTGAGACTATGATCGAGGGCCAAGCCAATTCAAGTAGAGATTTGGTGAACTATGGACCATGACATTAGATTTGTTAAAAAATGAATATATGAGATACACCAAAGATGCAGAAATGAATCACACCTCTTTTTGTCTGCCTGTGTCTGCTTGCATTAATCTACTTGCTAGGATTATGTGTTCTTGCTTTATTATTTTGCCACCTTCTGTTGTTGGGTATAACAGGGTTTCAAGTTGCAGGTGGGTGCAAATTGTTTATGCTGTTAGGGATTCTATATGTGTAATGTTCCCGGGAATGCCTAAGGGACAAAATAGCCTTTCAATCCCCATAGGCTATAGTCCTCAATAAAGGGGAAAAACCCCAAAATACCCTATGTTGGGCAAGTTTTAGGGCAGCTGGGCAAAAAAACTCAAAATTGGGGTTTGGAGTAAAATTTACTCAATCAAATTAAGAAGAAGAGACCCCTATAGGAAATCTATAAACATGAGAGGGAAGAATTCGTTTTGGATCAATTTATCTCTACTTTTTTCTTGAGCCTGAGGCTCCGAGGGTTGTATGACCCCTTTCTTCTTGTCAATTTCGGTGGTGAAAGATTCCACCTTAAGTTGACATCCTCCTATTTCTTCTCTTTGTTTTGGCACGTGAATTCTCTTTGAGGAAGCAAGTTTCTATTGGTCTTGTTATGTTTTGGGCACAAGAATATCTTTTGGAAGACATTGGAGCCTTTGTTTGCCTTATGATATCATTTTGGCACAAAAATTACAAGTTGAGGGATAGTGAAGTTCTGTTTGTTTGATGTTGTGTTATAGGAGAATTTCTGTCTGGAAGGGTAGCGTGCTCTAGCACATAATGACCACTGGGAGGCAACAAAACTTGCTCTTGTGCTTTTTGTTTTGGCCACAAAAAATCTTCAGATTAGGGCAACAAAACTTGTAATAATGTCTGAGGAGTCCCGATAAGGTGATTTTCTAAGAAGAACAAAGTTAGGAAGGTGTGACTAGATTGCTTGAATTGGGATGTCATCCCTGTAGCTGAGTTTGGGTTTCATTTGGAAGTTTTGAAAGACTATGAATCACTTGCAATTTGTCTAGCGCACTAAAGGACAGGAACCTTTAGCATTCTCGCTGTAGGTGGGCACTCGTCGTGAAGTTGAACGAAGTGTTTAGAAGGGCATGCTGTGGGCCAAGATATGTCATGGAAGCTAGAACAAAGTAATCACACCCTCGCTAAAGACATAGATATGGTCTGAGGAGTCTCGACAAGCAAAAACAAAATTTAACACTCGCGCCTTCATCCTTAACCTGGTTTGAGTAGTAGCGGAGCATAGGAGGGTCGGATCTGCAGTTAGTTTTTATATTCTAGACAGTTGTATTACATAGTGTAGTTGAAAAAGTGAAGTGTCGAATTCCTGTGAAACTTCAGACTGCGAGACTGATTGGATTGTCTGGTTGTTCAAACTCAGTTAACGCTGCAATTGTTGAAATGTGTTGTTCCTTATTTGTTGATTGTGGAAATATATCCTGTCTTGAAGTTCTATCTTATGAATTGTTCAGAAGTGTGATATCGTTGACTGTGGGTACAAAGGATGTCTTCTGTATTACAATTGGTACCTTGTAAATTATGAAAAATATTTGTTGAACAAGTACCTAACTGTGCAAGAAAACCCTAGGGAAAAATTACCCTAACACTCTACAACATGTCTGTCATTGGTCGGGTTTTGTAGGGTTCATGTTTCATATTTGGGCCCAATTTTCTTCTTTGGTGGTGTTCACATATTTGTTTGAGGTTTTGGTTTTCAAAATGTTATGATTGTGAATGGTTCACATGTTGGATTTACTCATTTTACTTGTAATACCATTGGGTTAATTCTTCTTTCCTCTGTGTTTGTGCTTTTCCCATTTTCCTTCTCTTCTGAGCATATGAACATCAAGCATTCTCTTCCTTTATGTCGTAGATGCCATGTCTCTCTCTTCCAGTCACACATGGTTAGTGTTGTGAACTTCTTCCACCGTGTCTTGTTAAGGGACTTCCCTATCCATTTCTCTGTCATGTTTGTAGTAGACAATATAATTTTATTAATGTCCAATGAATGACCATAAATAGGTCAATGGGACAAAAGGATACAATGTTTACAAGTATAATTTGGGAGTGCAAATGCAACTCCTAGAAAATGCCAAAGCTAAATCTAGGATAAAATGAAGTAAATGATACAATGTTGATTTGTGGTAGCATCGGATGTGCTCTAGCCATGAAAATTGGTGGAGAGGCTAAAGCACATGAGATATCCAAGGGCTAGAAATGGTTTGGACAGATTGTACCCGGTTTGGGAGATATTAAAATAATTAATATTTTTAATGGAGTTCCTAAGTCTAAACTTAGGAAAAATAAAATATTAATGGTTATTAATATAAAACTGGGTTAGAATGTTCCAAAAGTCATGGATCGAGCCAAATCTAATCTTAGTCGTTGATTAGAGATTTAATCTCCACTGTTGAAGGACCAATGAGAAAAGTATAAGAAGAGGCTTGAGGGTCAGTTAGAGAACACACCCGAGTGATTAGTCATTCATTTTGCTAGAGCGGGGTCGCTAAGCAAAAGCGAATCAGTGATCAACAACGAGGGGCAGTAAGCACTGGATAGAGAGGCAAAGACAGTACTGAGAGACCAACACAGAAGCAGGGAGAGCGAGAGCAACAACCAGTTTAGGCCACATAGAGCCTAGCAGAGACAACGAAAAGGCCAGAGGGACTACATCATCCACACAGAGGCTGCTGGAGTGACGCATAGGGTCCCATAGTGCCTCAAAGGACTGTGAGATTTAGTTGTGTCGGAGAGGGTTTCGTGGGACAAGTTTTCTGAATACCTGTTTCCAAAAATAGAGGTATTGCTGCTGTGTATTTTCTCTGTCGGGTGAGCCGGTTAGGCACCCAGTTATACTCAAGGAAATACTGCATAATAATAAGCCCTCAGAATAGCTGCACCGACTTTCCCGCATTGGGTTTTTCTGGGGACATTTGTCCAAAAATAACGGTGTCACTTGTGTGTTTGTTTTCTTTCAGCTGATGATCTGTAGATGTTGTGATTGTATTGTGTTTATTTCGGTATTTAAATATATTAAATAACTTGTTCGAATTTAGACAAGTAGAAGAAATAAACTAGCATAATACATATTAATTTTCTAACAGATAGACTTAGAAAATTCAACATGGTATTAAAGCATGGTTGCAGATCATTAGAGAGCCGAAGGCATCAGCTGAGTAGAGCATTTGCAGCAGAATCAGCGATCCCAAGTGACAGTTGTTGATCCTTGTAGAAGCAACAGAGGAAGGGTTGATGCAAAGGGGTTGCGTCATTAGTTTGGGCCAGAGAGAGGCTCATGCAGAGCCTAGGAGGGCTGACGCAGTTGTTTGAGGGAGTTGTTTTTCCGGTGCCAGGATTGCGCAGAGCTAAGAGGCTCAATCCTTCAGTTGCTAGGGTGAAGGAAGTTGTGGGCAGTTTGCGGGAGTGAAGCTGGTGGGGAATTGTGGTTAGAACAATACTAAACAAGGCAAGACCAAGGTAGAGGAAGTTGTTGCCAAGGTGAATTTCTAGCCAAGGAATCCGGATCAGTGTTGCAATTGCACATATGATTGTAGAGGGGCAACTTGACGGTTGGCAAAAGGATTTCTAGGAGGGAAATAGGGACTCAGAGGGAGTCCAGAAGAGAATTTCTGGGCAGGAAGTAGAGAGACTGAGCATGAGTCGAACTGAGAACTTCCAGGAGGGAAGTAGAGAGACTCAGAGGAGTCGACAGAAGAGCAGCGAGATGGTCGTGAATGGGTTGAAAGATTAGGACAGGTTGGATGAAGCGTCCAACTTCATGGTCTGGAAGGCCAGGATCTTGTCCATTCTTGACAGACATCGTATCAAGGGCTTCGCCTTGAGAGTGATGGCTATCCCAGTTAACCTGATAGCTAATGAAAGGTACGAGGAGGCAATGGATAAGGAAAATGGTATCATCCTTGATGGGGTCAAGGATCATGTGGTCCCACACATTGCTGAGAAGGAAACTACAAAGGAGATGTGGGACACTTTGAAGACATTGTACCAACATACTTCCGTGTAGAGGAAGATGCTCTTGGAGAATCAGTTAAGGTCATATCAGATCCAGAAGGGAGAGTAGATAGATGTCTTCCTCGGTCGGTTGAAGGAGATGCGTGACCAATTGACTTCCATAGGGGCCACTTTGGATCAAGAGTTGATGGTAAGGACCGCACTTAATGTAGTCTCCGAGGATTGGGAGACATTTTTCCAGAGCATACTAGGCAGGGCGAGTCTTCTATATTGGGAAGCACTATGGGCGGCTCTTCGTCAAGAAGAGATCAGATGACTGACCAAGACGGGGAGTAGCAGCAAAGGGGTTATGGTCAAGAAGGAGGAGGAAGAGGATGCAACTCTAGCATCTGCAAGAAAGAAGGAGAAGACGAAGAAGAAGGACCTCTCCAAGGTCAAGTGCTTCCATTGTGGGGAACTAGGTCACTATGCGAACCAGTGTCCGAGGAAGAAGAGTAAAGGAGAGGCTTCTGACTCTCAGGCAGCACCAACGAAAGTGGAGAAAGAAGTCGAGGAGGATGACGATTGTGCCATGAGTGCTCATGTGCCACTTGAGAAGAAGTGAGGAGACATCGAGCTGTAGTCAGGAGGACAACAGGAGATGAGGGGCAGGATCCTTGAGGTACCCAACCTCTTGTATTATACCTTGCTACGGGAGCCCGAGGAGAGAGTAGCAGGACTGGTAGATGTAGGTAGAGATGGATACGGATGAAGCGACACAGAATGCTACAGTGTAGGTGTCCCCAGGCAATGCGAGGTTAGCAGGCTGCAATAGTGCGAGAGGCACGGGAGTGTTGCATCAGTGCAGGATGGCACAGAGAGGTGTGCAATGGTGCGAGATGCAGGGAGTAGTTGTAGTAGCGCAGCAGTTAGTAGAGGGAACACTTGTTAGCAGCAAAGGGAGCTTCAACATCGGGAGTGTTTCTAGCTTGACAAGGATGTCAGAAGTTGGGTGGATCAGTTACTTACTTTTCATTAATTGAGTTGTAGTGCAGTAGTAGTATGGAGTAGCACGATGCAGCATGATGAGAGGGGGATGCAGTGTTGGGACTCGGGAGGATGAACCAGAAGCGGAATGGATGCAGAGGAAGATGTCGTACGGATGCAGCAGTGGCAGTGGCAGAGCCATGGGCAACAATATAGGATGCAACAGTGCAGACGATGTTGGGCGGGGAGGCCTAGCATCAACACGAGTACCGGTGCCAGATAATCAGAGTGATGCTCAGTGAGGAGTATTACTAGAGCAGAGTCCTTATTAAGAGGGAGTGTTGATTTGGGGTAGCATCAGATGTGCTCTAGCCATGAAAATTGGTGGAGAGGCTAAAGCACATGAAAACTCCAAGACCTAGAAATGGTTTGGACAGATTGTACTCGGTTTGGGAGATCTTAAAATAATTAATATTTTTAATGGAGTTCCTAAGTCTAAACTTAGGAAAAATAAAATATTAATGGGTATTAATATAAAACTGGGTTAGAAGGTTCCAAAGGTCATGGATCAAGCCAAATCTAATCTTAGCCATTGATTAGAGATTTAATCTCAGTCGTTGAAGGACCTACGAGAAAAGTATAAGAAGAGGCTTGAGGGTCAGTTGGAGAACACACCAAAGTGATCAATCATTCATTTTACTAGAGCGGGGTTGCAAAGAAAAAGTGAATCAATGATCAGCAGCGAGGGTCAATAAGTACTGAACAAAGAGGTTGAGACAGTACTGAGAGACCAACGCAGAAGCAGGGAGAGTGAGAGCAGCAGCCAGTTCAGGCCACACAGAGCCCAGTAGAGACAACATAGAGGCCAGAGGGACTACGTCATCTACGTAGAGGCTGCTGGAGTGACGCAAAGGGTCCTAGAGGCTGCGCAGTGCCTAAGAGGACTGACGCAGAGGGTCCTGGGGTTGACGCAGGTCAGTAGGAGGTTGACGAAGAGGCCAGAAGAGCCAGTGCTGAGATTTAGTTGTGCCGGAAAGGGTTTTGTGGGACATGTTTTTTGAACACTTGTTTCCGAATATAGAGATGTTGCTGGCATGTATTTTTCTCTGTAGAGTGAGCCGGTTAGGCACCCAGTCGTACTTAAGGAAATACTGCATAATAATAAACCCTCAGAATAGTTGCACTAGTTTTCCCTCATTGGGTTTTCCTGGGGACATTTGTCCAAAAATAATGGTGTCACTTGTGTGTTTGTTTTCTTTTAGTTGATAATCTATAGATGTTGTGACTTTATTGTGTTTATTTTTGTATTTAAATGTATTAAATAACTTGTTTGAATTTAAACAAGTAGAAATAAACCAACATAATATAGATTAATTTTCTAACGGATAGACTTAGAAAATTCAACATACAATAGTAGAACAACCTCATAAACATGTATATAACTAGATCATGTAGAAGGGTAAGTGAAGAAGTCCAAGGCTAGAGGTTGATGATGTCAAGAGTGCTCTAGTTTGATAGTTGACGACGAGTGGGGGTGACAATGGCACTGGTTTACTATTGGAGTCCTCTAGATCCAACAAGGAGTCCGACTGCATGATCCTTGGGGGTGTGTGGGAGTAAGGGATACTGCTAGAGTCCTAACATCCAAGGCCAAAGGAAAGAAGCTTTGGATAAGTCTCTCGCTGCTCTGCTGGGTTTGGTGTGATTCAGGGACATTTCCACTACCTCTTCGGGGAATCCTAGAACTCCCTCTCTACTTTTTTATTTTCAATACCGACATCAATAGTGGTTAGTCTAGATTTTGAGGGAGACTTCGGGTCTCCAAACTTCCATGCTGATTGCCCCCTCCCCTATCTAGACATTATTAAAGTGGGTTACATCCTCTTTTGTAGTGATCCCAGTAGATGGGCACCAATGGATAGGTTGATAGCAACACCATTCTAGTGGAGTCCAGATTCAGGGTATTTAGAGGGGCCTCCTACCCTCTTATTAGTGAGACTTCTGAGGGGTTGCTGACTCGGATCGTACAATGGGGCTCGACCTTCCAATAGATAGACCTTTGGTTCTAGACAACTATAGTGGGCTTCCCCCATGAAATTTAATTAGAAATAAAAAATCAATGGAAGCTACAAGAAACCAATCTCTAAATGCACATGGAAATTTCTTGCCTTCAAAGATCAAATTTTCATTAAAATTACTCTAAGTACTCTAAGCATACAAGAACTCCTAGACTGGGAAAATAGCCAACTAAGAAAACAAGAAAAAATTACAACAAACCTTGACTATTCTAGTGCACCGTACAACCAATATGGCCCTGCCAAAACCTGTTGTGAAAATCCTCCCACTGATGCTGAAATTTGTTCCAGAAATTTGTATGGCTGTCCTTATCTTTTGTTGGGTTTTATGGCCTCCAGAAGTTGCCTCTGCACCTGCTGTGTATGGCCACTTCAATTTTTGCGAGTGTTAATTTCCTTTCGCTGCTCACCCTGTTTCCCCTTTTGTCCTTTGGATTTGCACACTAAGTAAAAATCTTTTATCACTATCTCATTTGTGTTTTTCTAATACTCTCTATGTATTACACTCTTTGTGTCTTTTCCTTTCACTTTGTTTTTCTTTTATAACATTGAGCCTCCATAACTGTAGGACCCTAATTGTCCAATTTAACCAGACAATAAATATTAATTGGAATTTAAAAATTAAATGCAGAAGAATACTTGGAAATCAGTTTGGAGATGTTTCTTGTTTCGCTCCGAGCGTTTCCTCCCAGTCTATCTAGGATCAACATTTTTGGTTCCCAGACCTAGAAGACTTCGAATTAAAGGTATTCAAGCCCTTGTGCCCAAAACCCCAAAAAAAATTGCTCAAGACTTTCTCTTTCTCTCTACAGTCTCCGCTTATCATAAAGTTAAAGAAATAAAACATTCCTTTCGTGCCTTCTTCCCCTCTCATGGTCTCCTTGACTCCCTTATATGTCTCAAACTTCACTGTCTCAAAACCCATCACCATTTTCCCCTTCATTCTACTGTCTGTCTCGTACTTTCTACAAATCTCTTTTATTTTTGAATAGAGACGGTTATATTTATAAGGCATTTATATTAATGTGATGGAGTGTTAGCTACAATTGTAATGTTATTTTATGAGTTGACATTATTTCAATTTATTTAATTTATACTTCAACCAAATTACTTCATTTATAAGTTAAGTATGTCACTTTATTTATAAATTAAATATAGTACCTTATTTGTATATTAAAATAAATTACTTTATTTATTTTAATTAAATCAAATTATAAATAAAATAAATTTAATTCATAATTCATTGTATTTTTTTTATTAATGTGTTAATCATATATATATAGACATTAGTGGTATACATATCAAGTGCCCCACTTGATATATTTATTATATTCTTGGTAAGTTAGGAATTTACTTTGATAATCAATTCATTACCCGAAACTTAGACATTTTCCAATATTAGCTAGTATGTATACTAGCGCAGGACATGCGATGCATGTATATATAGCTATCATATGGATGCATCGTGTGCATGCTAATATTCTTGTGTTACCTATAATAAGCGATGGGTCATTACATACACCCCTCCAGGAAATTTCGTCTCGAAGTTAGGGTTTATAGTATAACAATAATTACTCTATTGATTATTATAGTCATGTAAAGTCTGCATTTTGCGATTGAATTTTCATTTATAATGTGAAGATACTTTTAAAATTTGTGTTTTAAATATTTATTGGTTTACAACTTAATAATCATGCCTTATCCAACTGTACTCTCAACCTACTCTAGAATCATCCTATCTTTCCTTATCTCTTTCGCTCCCATCTTATCGTCCTCTACTGGAAGATGCCATGGCATCAACTATACTGATCTAACCATTCATAAACCTCAAGGGTGTTAAAGTCGATTATATTGACCTAATTTCCCAGTAGGCATTCGATAGTCATCTTCACACATTTAGACTCATATAGTCCTCCCATGAATCCAGGTTTTGGAGGATAAACGGTGAGCAACACCTCCACCCCTCCTAGTAGGACCAATGTCAATACCCTATCATGGAATCTTATTGAGTTTCAATTTTTTTTGGAGTTTTGTCATCACGTGGTCGGTTTGGTAAAGATACTATATGCAATGTAAACACTTATCCACACATTATAACATATGCATTAATATATTCAAAGCAAATTGTATTCAAATAACAATGTTTGTGCATTTCAAATATGTTGCTATCTATAATATTGATCTTTGAGTTCATATAACATATTTGGCTATGTTTAGCCAATGCATTTGTAAGTTCGTTTTTATATTAAGTAGTCAAGTGTAGTCATTATTTTATTTCCATCTTATCAAAATAAAATTAGAGACATCACATCTATAACATAATTCATAATTCATATTAGCATCATGTACCAATAATGTTAAGCAAATAATAAACTTCATATTAGTATCCATGTATCGACAATGTTAAACAAATAACATGTTTCATATTGGTATCCATGTATCGACAATGTTAAGCAAATAACATATTTCATATTGGTATCCATGTACCAACAATGTTAAACAAATAATTTGAAATTATTCTTATGCGCAATCCTTCATAGTTATAGAACAGTTCAAAATAATAGTATCTTGCAAAAATAAGGTAAAGATATACAATAAGGTTTGAAGTGTTTCAAAATCAAAACAAGTTGGGTATTTCTAGCACATGGCCTCTGTGTCTTCCTAGGTAGCTGATCCAAGACTATACTTGTTCCACTAGACCTTAACTTGGTCTACTAAACGATTCCTGAGCTGTCGAATCCGACGTTCAAGTATATGTAATGGTTCGACCGAAATGTTTCCCCCGTCTAATACCTTCAATGCCTTCCATTGAAGTTTATGAGATTTTTCAACTATATAATGTCTTAATATAGATACATGAAAAACATTATGAACTTTATGCAAGTGGGGTGGTAGCACAAGACGATGGGCGATAGGTCCAAATTTTTCCAGAACTTTGAATGGCCCAATAAACCAGGGTGACAACTTTGTTCCTTTTCCAAAGTGGATAGTGCTTTTGTTTGGTCTGATGCAGATGAAAACCTAATGCCCTACTTCATAATTCCTATTTGTCTCGTGAACATCAACATAACTCTTCTGTCTATCATGTGCCTCCTTTAACCATTGTCTAATTTGTTTTACCCATACTCCCATTTCTTAAAATATATTTGGTCCCACTATCACTCGGTCCGCTAACGTGTCCCAACTTAATGGTGTTTTGCAAGGTCTGCCGTATAATGCTTCAAATGGAGGCATTTTAATTGAACTGTGGTCACTGTTATTGTATGCAAATTCAACCAAGGGCAAGTAGTTTTTCCATGTGTTTGCTAGTCCATAATGTACATTCTTAGCATATCTTCTAGTACTTGGTTCACCCTTTCTGTTTGTCCATCAGTCTCAAGATGATAAGTTGTATTTAAATTTAGTTGAGTTCATAACGCTGATTGCATGCAAGTCCAAAACTTTGAAGTGAATTATGAACCCTTATTTGATTAGTTTTCTCAGGAACTCCATGAAATCTAATGATTTCATTTATAAATACTCGAGCTACGTCAACAAATTTATAAGTATCTCTTAGAGGAACAAAATGGGCGATTTTCGTTAATTTATCCACCACAACCAGAATGACATTATGCGTTTGTGGGGTAAGAGGTAGTTCGACGATAAAAACTATAGAAATCACCTCCCATTTGTTCATAGGGATGTCGTGAGATTGTAGGAGCCTCGCTAGCTAACAATGATTAGCCTTCACTTGTTGACATTCAAGACATTTTGCAATGAATTTGACAATATTGTGCTTCATGCTTGCCTAAAAGAAGAGTTTATTTGTATCAACATACATTTTCTTTACACCTAGATGCGCACAATATAATGCTCTGTGAGCTTCCTTAAGGACGATGTTTCAGAGGTCCCCGCTATCAAGGATGTACATCCTTCCATGAAATCACAAAAGTCCATCATTCTCTAGTTCTTACCTCTTAAACTTAGGTCGTTCTGGGTCTTTACTATTAGGCCCATATCTCACTTTTAAATAACAATTGTCTTCCAAGAGATGTTCTAGCACTCACTTCCTCAAGTCTACCTTGATAAGTGTGAGGGAAAAGATCCTTGGTCTTCTACTTAGAGTATCTTGTGAAAATTCCAATACAGAATCCTATTGCAACAACTGGTATTATTTCTCCAAACGGATAAATTAATTATTCAGTTTATTGTTACGATAACATCGAAATAAACACACTGCAACCTTCACAATTAAAACTGTAGAAAATACTAGCACACAAACATAAAAATAACACCATTGTTTTTGGACAAAAGTCCTCAGAAAAACCCAATGTAGGAAAACCGGTGCAACAAATGAGGGTTCTTTTATAATGCAATAGTGAAAATCTGAGTACAGCTATGGATGCCCAACTGACAAACCAAACAATAAGAATATTTGGGCAAAATAATTGAAGGGAATTACCCTTCCTCCACAAGCAATCTCGACACAACTTGCCTTCAGACAACTTGGCCTCTTGAAGCCTTTGCGTTAGCCTCTGCGCTGCTTTGCACAGTCTTTTTGGCGTCAAGCCTCCAACCAGTCTCTGATGAAGTCGTTTTGCATGCCTCTTCTGAGGAAATCGTATCTTCGACACTTTGGAACTTCTGCCCGACCTCTGAAGCTGAGAACGGATTTCTCTCCAACAAATCAAACAACCAATTGAAGCAACTGTGCAGTTCTCTACGATGCCTCATTGGGCATAACTTGGCCCTCTTCCTGCTGCCTCTCCAGATTTGGAAAACTTCCTCTAGACTCACTGTCCCTGCCCCTCACTCATTGCTTCGATCTCTGGCTTTCTGACAACTGACTGCTGCTACTCTGGAAGTCAATTTGCCAAGGAAATCGAATTTCTGGTGATCTCAAGTGTATTCTCGAAGTGCCCATCGACTTCCTCTTATAATCCACTACTAGAGCACTAACAACCAAGATTAAAATTTAATCAATGGCTAAGATCATCCTAGAATTGATCCTTGTGAGTTTCTAGATGATTCTCACCTTGAATTAATCAATACTGATTAATTAACTAGTTTTCCTAAGTTTAGACTTAGGAAACATTCAAAAATTGGCTAATAATCTAATTAAGTCACTTCTAAGTGGGATTTCCACAAACGATTTCGGAGTCTTGGAGATCTCATGTATTCTAGTCTCTCCACCAAATTTCGTGACTAGTACACATTTGATGCTATAGAAACTAATACTCTCTTAATGAGGAATGTGTTCTAGTGTTGCACACCTTGCCACAACACTGTCTCTGTATCATCTCTGTTACGCTACTGATGTCTGGCTGCTGCTGCCCACCAACTACTCCGCAACTTTGATGTTGTAGCTGTGCTGTTGCTGACACTGGCATACCTTTGCCAACTCTGCGTTTGCATTACAACTCCCTCTCAGTTGCTGTTGCAACTGAAAAGCATCCAAAATAATGAATCAACTATGTTCAATATGATGCATTTATCCCCTGATTCTCTAACTGCTACTAGCATCTGCACTGTCATTGAAGAATTTGTGCTGTTGCTAACTCTGCACTCAACCACCTTCTTTTCTGTCAAAATTGCACTGCGCTCCTCAACATCTAACTGTTACTAATCTGCGATTGTCGATCTGGTTTTGACTACATCAACTGCCACTGTTCCATCCTACTACTAAATACTATGGGCCCCTGTAGCAAGGTACCGATCCATGAGTTGGACTCCTCAAGGACCCTGCCCAATCTCTGTAGTTCTCTAGGACTATAGTACCAAATATCCCACCTCACTCTTGGAGGTATACTGCAAACATCGCAAAGTCTTCGTCCCATCTGGAGGACAACCTATTGATCTCTGTAGAAGTTGCTTGCTGGTCCTACTTCTTCAACACGTCCTTCTTCCTGGAAGGACACTGCGTGCTATAGTGGCCAAGCTCACCACACTTGAAGCACTTGATCTTTGAAAGGTCCTTTCTTCTTTATTCCCCTTACCCCTGGCTGGGACACTTTGATGCGAGTGCCACATTCTCCTCCTCCTTCACCATCTTCGATCCGCTGCTACTGCTGCCACT
The DNA here is from genome assembly GCA_000404065.3 of Pinus taeda. Taxonomy (NCBI): domain Eukaryota; kingdom Viridiplantae; phylum Streptophyta; class Pinopsida; order Pinales; family Pinaceae; genus Pinus; species Pinus taeda. Next base: position 8,053 of record APFE031153963.1, on the reverse strand, counting down.
GATGTGTTAAATTTCCACAACCTTGGGTCTTGGTTAGAGTCTTAAAATCATTGACACTACCAAACCAAGAATCTCAACCATATACTACTTGCACAACGGAAATATAAAGTTGTAAATCACACATGCACAAAACATAGACAACTTTTTAATTTTTCAACCCAACTTCGTTATATTAACAACATATAAAACAATAGTCTAGGGCTCCCGTACCAGGGATAATGGCCCTCATACATCCACTAGTACAAGACAAGATACTTTGACCATCTGGTTGTAGCATCTAACAACTCCTCTCGGTCGTATCCTGTACCTGCTGGTCCTTTGGCTCCCGATCTGCAACTCCTGTCTCTATCAATTCTCCAAGTCCATTTGGCCACTAAATCTCAGCTGTCCAATCTGCTTGCTAGTTGTCCCTTCACCCATCAAGGGCACAACTCATCGAGACTCTTGTCGAGTTGCTCATAGCTCCACTTGTGAACAACTCTTAATTTGCCCACTGTTACTCCTCAACTATTTTGGGACTTCAACCCACTATGGTCTTCCTGTGTTGCAATGATGAAGATCAACATAGGGCACGAGGGGCTGCCACCTATTACTGCAAGATGTCCATCTCCTATAGTGAACACGCGTTAGGAGGACTGTCCATCATCTGCTGCAGAAGTCCTCCACATGCAAGTCTCAGACTATTCAATCCTACTGTTGGTTGATTAGACCCTTGAGCTCCAACAACAACTGCCAATCTAGTAGTCACCTTTGTCCACCAAGGTACTACACTTCGGCTCCAACATGGACACTGTCATGATGTTCTCCCACAGACCATAAGTGTCCATTCTCGTCCACACATGGTCTTCTCTCACGTTGCCCTCTAGCAATGCACGAGAGACCAAGTCCACGTTGTAGCATCTGCACCTAGTTAGGGCATCCTCACACCTGGGAGACCCTTACACATTGCTGCCCATAGATTTCACCAATTTCCCATGTGTCCTCACTTAGGACACCATCAATCCATCGTACATGAGTCAATCTACAACATACCTTGCTGCTGTCCTCTTGCCTCTTGATCTAATGTGACTGTTGTCACCTTGGTTGCTTGGTAGGCCTCCCAACAGTCCACGTGGGATCCACCAAACAACTCGTAAGGGCTGCTAGAATCGGCACATCAAACAGATCCTTGCAAGAGTCAACCCTTGACCTAATACACCTCTAAGCATGTTGTTGTTCGCCACGTTGCACTATCTCTGTGGGATCTGTCTGATCAACAGATTTGCCCCCTCTCCTTGACTCCCATAACTACCTATCATCTGATCCAACCAATGATCCAATACATGGATTGCCAAGTCTGCCCACCTTCTGCTGTGCAAGGTCCTTTATGATAGCATGTCTAGGCACCTTGTCACCTTAACAACTCACAAAGATGAAAAGCACATTTATCCAACCTAGGATTGATCCTCTAGCATCAAATTCAACACTATCTCATCAACATACCTCTGACTGTGCGTGTCGTTGTAGTTACTCACTGTTTAGGGCACCCATATAATTTTGTCACAACCCTAAAACACTCCAACAGGTACCTAGAAGACTGTGACTTCCTCTTCACAAGATCCTCCTTCCTTCGCTACAATAGATGGCACACTGTTTCAGTGTGTTAAGGACAACAATCCTCGCAAAACTCTTCTATAGGACCACGGCCAAATAAGCAAACACAGAATAGGACTATGACATCATACCATCGGGAAGACAGTCCTCAAAAATCAGTGCACAGGTATCAGATTCTCCTCAAGGTATGCGACCTCCCTTCTTGGTCAACTCGGACCCAAAATAGAGATAAACAACACCACAAATCATGCCCAAAATTGCCTCTAGGCTTGCGGCCTACTTCTTGTAGTTTCTCGGCCTCATCACAAGTGTATGTATGCCCAAAAACCAAACTTATATCTCACCTTCGTCCTCCTCCTTGAGCTCGGCCTATTTCATAGAGAATTCTATGAAATCATGCACTCTTGGATGCCCCAAATGAGACCTCACGTCTCCTATATATAGCCTTTCAAGGCCTCCATGAAAACAACTTGAACCGACACGTCTGTTTGTGATTTACTTCAAGTCGACCTACTTGAAAAATCCATAATTACGATGTTAACTTCAAAATTCATTTTCTCCCAAACGACAACTCAGATTCGAACTATTTTCGATGTGTTGGAATCGTCTTTCCAAGCACTATCATCCTCATCCATCATATGCCGTGATAGTGGTCTGACTATTCAGATTGATTGATTATTGGTTGATGCAGTTATTGTTAGAGTTTGAGCTTCAAAGTTTCTGAAGGGTCCAGTGTGAAAACTTGATGAAATGAGACTTTCATATTATGTTTTTGTGTGCCTGGAGCATCCAATCTGAAAATTTATGAAACGTGGTCCTTGGAGGAAGAGAGAAGGTCATAGCCTTCTATAGGCTAACACCTACATACTAGGCCGACACCTACGTACTAGTAAACAGATTGGCTAGTGCAAGAGCTAGGGTGTTATAGCTCCCTTCCAGTAGAAGCTGGAGAACGAGAGAAGGTTGTAGCCTTCTGCTTGCGTATTGGTATATGTCGGCACTAGTACAAGATTGTAAATAGATTTTCTTTATATTGAAAAAAGACAAAGACGACAACAATAGGTGGTTTTTCTCCCGCATTGGGTTTCCACCTTAAATCTTGGTGTTCATATGTGCTGCTTATGTGTGATGGTTTATTATGTTATTACTGCACATAGTTACTATATAATAAAGTACTGATGCATTGATGCAAGATCAACACATGATGAATTAACAAAATCATAAGTTCTCTGGGTATACACTAGTTTTTTTAATCACAGTTGTGTACACACGCAAGTTCACTTCATTGAAGTAGCGTATATAAATCTGATTGGGAAATGAAAAATTATTGAATTGTAAACACTGATTCACCCTCCCTCTTAGTATTATTTCCAACACAAGGTACTACACTTCGGCTCCAACATGGACACTGTCACACTGTCCTCCGGAAGACCATAAGTGTCCAATCTCGTCCACACATGGGCTTCTCTCACGTTTTCCTCCAACAGTGCATGAGAGACCAAGTCCACGCTATAACATCTGCACCTAGTTAGGGCATCCTCACACTTGGGAGATCCTTACACATGGCTGCCCACAAACTTCACCAATCTTCCATGTGTCCTCACCTAGGACACCATCAATCCATCGTACATGAGTCGATCTGCAAGATACCTTGTTGTTGTCCTCTTGCCTCTTGATCTAATGCGACTGTTGTTTCCTTGGTTGCTTGGTAGGCCTCCCAACAGTCCGCATGGGATCCACCAAACAACTACTAAGCGCTGCTACAATCAACACATCAAACAGATCCTTGCAAGTGTCAACCCTTGACCCACTACACCTCTAAGCATGCTGCTGTTCACCACGCTACACTATCTCTGTGGGATCTGTCAATAGGGCATCTGATCAATAGTTGCCCCCCTCCTTGACTCCCACAACTGCTTATCATCTGATCCAACCAATGATCCAATACATGGATTGCCAAGTGTGCCCACCTTTTGTTGTACAAGGTCCTTTATGACAACATTTCTAGGCACCTTGTCACCTTAACAACTCACAAAGATGACAAGCACATCTGTTCAACTTAGGATTGATCCTCTAACATCAATATTCAACACTATCTCATCAACATACCTCTGACTGCTAGTGCTGTTGTAGTTCCTCAATGGTTAGGGCACACACAAAATTTTGTCACAGCCCTAAAACACTCCAACAGGCACATAGAAGACTGCGGCTTCCTCTCCACAAGGTCCTCCTCCCTTTGTTGCAATAGATGGCACACTGTTTTAGCTTGTTAAGGACAACAATGCTCACAAAACTCTTCTATAGGACTACGACCAAATAAGCAAACACAAAATAGGATTGTGGCATCATAACATAGGGAAGACAGTCCTAAAGAATCAATGCACATGTATGAGATTCTCCTCAAGGTATGAGGCCTCCCTTCTAGCTCAACTCAGACCCAAAACAAAGATAAACAACGCCACAAATCATGCCCGAAATTGCCTCTAGGTTTGGGGCCTACTTCCTGTAGCTTCTCAGCCTCATCACAGGTGTATGTATGCCCAAAAACAGGACTTATATCTCACCTTCATCCTCCCTATTTCAGAGAAAATCCTGTGAAATGATGCACTCTTGGATGCCCCAAATGAGACCTCACGTCTCCTATATATAGCCTTTCAAGGCCTCCATGAAAACAACTTGAACAGACATGTCTAATTGTGATTTACTTCAAGTTGACAATTTGAAATATCCATAATTACCATGTCAACTTCAAAATTCATTTTATCCCATATGACAACTCAGATTCGGACGATTTTCTATGCGTTGGAATTGTCCTTCCGAGCACTATCATTCTCATCCATCACATGCCGTGAAATCATCATGGTTTTGTCCCAAAACACGATGGCCAAAACCCCCAAGCTTGGTCCTCAAGCCCACAAGACCATTTCTGGCGCTTTGACCTCCAACCCTCGAATGCTAGGGCTTGGAGTACCTCCCAAGCTACACAAAAATCAGCATGATGGAGCTCTTTAGCAGAGCTCGCCTCAACTCCTCCTGCTGCAAGTCAGCCCACATCCTATCCCAATCTGATAGCTTGTCTCTACCCAATATACTTGGACAAAAACTTGCCACTCGTCAGAGACACTGTTTAGTGCTGATCTCACTAGCTCTGTTGGTTCAAGCGTTGGCCCAACAATTGCAAGCTGCGCCTAGACCTCTTGAATCGTGTTGAGGAAGGGATCTATGCCTTCCCCCTTCTGCACCCTGATACATTTCAACTTCTACTCTAGGGACATCTTTTGTTGCTCATAAGTGCCCTGATATAGTGTGGCGAGAGCATCCCACATCTCTTTACCAATATCCTTGCTAGCTATGTGTGAGATAATATGGTCGTGGACTGCATCCAGGATCAACCGCTTTGTCCACGCCATCTCCTTTCTATATTCCTTCAGCGGATCCGCATCCTAAGGAACTGCCACAACACTGTCTATGTAGAGCTTCAAGACATATTCCTCCAATAGGAAGGACATCCTGGCCTTGCAGATGACATAGTTGGAGGAACCCTCCAACCTATCCTGATCTCTCAGCCTAACTGTGGCCATCTCTAATCAAGTTGAAAACTCCCTCTTTCCATGTGCTCGACTGCTACTTTGCTACTGACACTCCCTTCTAGAATGCGTGGTCTTGTAAGTTGCCACTGCCAATATGCAATTGGAAATTTGAACTTCCGAGACTCGAAATTCCCTGAGGAAAATTTTCCCTCTACTGTATGTGCTTTTCTCTTCCACTCGACGCGGATTCTACTTCTACAACCTGCAACAAAACCTTCTGTGTCCAACCTCCGCGTCCAACCAAGAATCTGCTCAACGAAAAACTAAGTTGTTGCTGCTCCCTTTGCTTTTTAGAATCACTGATCTGGGAAATTCAAACTTTTTTTGCCTCCTGCACTGAAAAAATTGAACTTCCCCAAGCAGCTCGGTCTGCTTGGCAATGAACTGTGCTGCCTCTAGGAATTTCGACTTGTTGCCCCTTCTAAGCAGCGAAATTCCCTTCTCTTCTTCTTAGCTTCTCGACTGATCACTCACCCTTTGATACCATGTGAAAATTCCAATACAAAATCCTACTTCAACAACTAGTATTATTTCTCTTAATTGATAAATTAATTATTCAATTTATTGCTATGACAACATTGAAATAAACACTCTACAACCATCACAAATAAAACCGTGGAAAATAAATAGCGTTGGAACTGAGAAAATATTAGCGCACATAAAAATAACACTGATTTTTGGCCAAAAGTCCCCTAAAAAACCTAATGCGGGAAAGCCGGTGTAACAGATGAGGGTTTTATTTAATTATGCTACAGTGGAAATTTGAGTACATTTATGGATGCCCAACTGGAAATCCAAACAACAAGAATATTTGGGCAAAATGATTGAAGAGAATTACCCTTCCTCCACAAGCAATCTCAACACAACCAACCTTCAGAAAACTCGGCCTCTTGAAGCCTCTGTGCTGCTCTGCGCAGTCTCTTTGATGTCAAGCCTCCAATTAGTCTCTGATGAAGTCATTTTGCCTACCTCTGTCGAGGAAATTGTCTCTCCGACATTTTGGAACCTTTGCCTAACCTCTGGAGCTGAGAACGAATTTCTCTCCAGCGAATTGAACCGCCAATCTGAAGCAACTATGCATTTCTTTGCACTGCCTCACTGGGAATAACTCGACCCTCACTGAGAAGAACTCACTCCATTGTCTTTGTCTAGCATTCAAGTCCCTTTGGGTAAACTAATATTGTAAACTTTGTTGGTTGCTTTTGAGCATAAAGCTTTTCGCTACAAGGTAGTGTCTCCATATATTTAAAGCTAACACTACAATGACTAATTCTAAATCGTGCGTGGCATAGAGTTCTTCATGAGGCTTTAATTTCCTTGAGGCATACACTATTACTCCTCTGTCTTGCATTAATATGGCACCTAATCCTTGTTTGGATGCATCAGTACATACTGTAAAGACTTTGTCCACATCAAGTACTCGCAAGATTGGTGCACTGGTCAACAATCTTTTAGGCTTAGAGAATGCCATGTGATATTCCTTAGTCCATTCATCCCTAACTTTATGATAGAGGGTTATGATAAACTTTGCAATTTTTTGAGAACCCTTCTACAAACCTTCGATAGTATTTGGCTAAACCCATAAAACTTCATACTTCATGCGCATTTTTCAATGTCGGCCAATCCATGATTGCTTTTACCTTCTCAAGATCTACTGAAATCCTTTCACTAGATATAATATGATCTAGGTAATGAATCTTCTTTTGAAAGAAGGAACACTTGGATAACTTTTCATATAACTGGTGTTCCTTGAGACAGGGTAATACTATTTGCAAATTTCTTCGTGCTTCTTTTAATTTTTGGAGTAGACGAGAATATCATCTAAGAAGACTTGTACAAAATGGTTGAGATACTTGTGGAAAACACTATTATAATGCTTGAAGCGTGTTCAGAAAGAAGTCTTAGAAATATCACCGTCCTTAATTCTTAATTGATGATAACCTGACCATCAATCGATTTTTGAAAAGATAGAAGCCCCTTTCATTTGGTCGAAGAGGTCATCAATTCAGGGCATTGGATACCTATTCTTTCTGTAACTGGTCGTTACTTTGGAAAAGCATCTGGAAATTCAGATAACACTAGATATTGCTCTAGGGATGGTCCTTTTTCCTTGCTTACTTCCTTAACTAAATATACCTAACAACCTTTTCTTACGAAACACTTCATTTTCATTGCTAAGATGAAGCGTAAAGATACTTTCCTCTTAATACCTTGGATTTGTGTAACGACCCAGCTAAAACAGTGAAATGACCCAGCTAAAACAGTATATTTTTATTTAGTGTAACGACCCAGCTAAAACAGTGAAATGACCCAGCTAAAACAGTGAAATGACCCAGCTAAAACAGTATATATATATATTTTTTTTATACACAGCAATTACAACCGGAAAATAAACACATTGAGATTTCAATTCAATCAACACACACATCGCTGATCCTCATTTCAGGAACATAACACCAAATTCATATACTTTTAATCTAAGGTCAAGTAGTAACGAAATACACATGTACCGTACACCGGAGAGGGGAGACTCCGCTTGCTTTGTTGTCGCTAGTATTTCCTTGTTGCCGGTCACTTCTGCGAATGTATGATGACGCACTTGATCTGAAAACGAGACCCACCGGTTAACCTCGCAGCGTACTCCTTGGGTACTCTTCTTCCCCGCGGACCCCCGAGCTGCAATGGGGTTGTAGAATGGAGGAAGAATCTAGCTGGCAGAGGAGAGCAACCTTAGCTCAAGAGTCCCCTCTCTTAAACCCTCTACCTCACCAAACTCACTATAGCTTCGTAGTCACTGCTTTCACCACATATCATCCATCCAACAATAGGGTTCCAAAAGTCCCTTCTCTCATGGCTTTCCCCTTCTTTTT
>APFE031153954.1:0-11728 GCA_000404065.3 Pinus taeda | reverse complement strand
GAATAAATTAGCATTTGCACCAGATGTTGCAAAGAAAATGCCGTAAGGCATAAATCGAAGAACAATGGCGATATAGGAATAGGCACATGTAAATAAGGTGCAAATATGTAATAGAAATGAAATTCTATGGTTGACCATGGTTACCCATGAATAATACCGGTAGTATGTTGACAAATAATAAGGGTGCTTTTCATTGATAATTTTAATTATTACTCTGGTAATGTTTTAATGATTTGGATGCAATCTTATGTCCATTGAAAATTATTTTCAAATCGATAGCATCTAACTTTTAAATGAAACTGATCAATTAAGATTTGCAATTTTAGGAATTAATGTTTTGATGATTTCAACCTTTTAAATGAAACTAATCAATCAAGATTTGCGATTTTAGGGATTAATGTTTTGATGATTTGGATGCGATCTTATGTTCATTGAAAATTATTTTCAAATCAATAACATCCAACTTTTTAAATGAAACTAATCAATTAGTATTTGCAATTTTAGGAATTCTCCTCTGTCAAATTTTTATAATATATATTTGATTTAAAACACTATTCACTAATTCCAAGAAAACAAAACCAACAGATAAATAAGTTTAGGTTTAGAAACAGAACCCTGCATAATCTGTTTCCAATAAAACTATCAATTTTTGTCTTAACATCATAGGATCAAATTTTCACTGAAGTCTGCATTGTTTGTCTTAATGACCTTGATTTTATAAACAGAGAGGGATTTTTTTTCCTGCATTATTTCTTCCATAGTTGCATAATCTGTTTCCAATAAAACTATCAATTTTGTCTTAACATCATAGGATCAAATTTTCACTGAAGTCTGCATTGTTTGTCTTAATGACCTTGATTTTATAAACAGAGAGGGATTTTTTTTCCTGCATTATTTCTTCCATAGTTGATTGAAATTCATCCTTAATGTAAGATTCAGTGCTTGTGTGAAAACTCTTGGCTACTTTCCTAGCTTATGGGACAATTACTATTAGTGAAATTATGGGACAATTACTATTAGTGAAAGCAACAGGTTGGTAAACCAACCTTGTTACAGTCTCTATGCAACCTATTGAAAGGTCCAACGCTCAAAATTAAGGGGCATAAAGTTAAGTCAACGGTCTGTATAAAAGGCACATGAGATTACCTTCGAAAATATCCCCTGGTCAAATATAAAAACTATGATTATAGGCATCCAAATCTATTCCTACTGAAGTCATTTTGGTGGCATCACGCATCTATGACGCTTTGATTGTACATGATTTTAGAAAAACAATGTCAGTGATGATCACAAGTCATAAATAATAACAAATAAAACTAATGGATTCATAATCCATCTATGTGCATTCATTGCCTCTGTCTTTCATATAGTTTTTGCCATGAGGTTAACTCAACTCATTGCTGTAACCTTGATTTTAGAAACAGAGGTATTTTTTTTCCTGCATTATTTCTTCCATAATACGTTTGTCTTAATATAAAGGATAGGTAGTATTATTTTCTTGATCTCTTTTCTTATGATACTGCATATCCCTCTGTAAGTTGTCTCCTCCAGAAGACAGTATGGGGATATTCCCCAAGAATCATCACTATAAAGTGAATAGTTTTTACAGCCACTATTGTATACCTATCCTCCTCTCCTCTCTCTATGGGAGATGAGACCAAGTAAATTGATTGATAAATTAGACTATGTAAATTCTTTGTTTTTAGGTGTAAAAATTATAATATTAACAACAGTTAGATACTCACTCATACTTCCCCCATAACCGCCTTATAAGCCACATATGTAAAGATTTTAAGCTGACTTACCTTTGGTTTCTGTTACTTCTTGAACCCTATCCTAAGGGAAAAGTCCCAAGCCAATGGGAGAGCTAAGGTGCAACTACAGGCAAGCCACCCACTGTCACATCAGTGGCCTTGCCTCTTGCTTTAAGGCTAAGAAGGGACTTCCTTACCTAAGAGGAGATTTCCTAAGGTCGAATCTAGCTAGGATTGGTAGGTAGAGATGAAAAATTCCGAACTCATTTTGACATATCCATGAAATAAAATGATTTGAATCTTCCATTTACCATTGTATTGCCAAAATGCCATCTGAAAGTCAGTAATATAAATTGTCTATTGCTGTTGTTTAAAGACATAGAAGACAGTAGGGAAGAATTTGTACCATCAAAAATTTATGTTTAATGATAAAACTAATGGAGTCATAATCCATCTATGTGCACTCATTGCCCTTGTGTTGGTCGTACTAATCGATACAAAAAAGTTTAAGTGATTCCCCAAACATTAAAACATCATGAGACTTTTTATTGTACTTTTTGTGCCTGAAAAAGTACAAGAATACCCATAACATTGAAATTTCTTGAGTTATTCTAACAATACTGAAAATGGTCCAAGAGTTCATAATAGAGCATGAACATAGCCAAATAGTCAAAGAGAGAAGGGACCAACACCAATAGCTTATTCCCATATCACTTGAAGAGATAAAATGACAAATTGAAGAATCCTACCTCCAAGAAGAATTGTCCAACATCTAACATTCTATCCACATCAACTTCAATGGTGTTCTCATACCCATAAATACCTGGTTGAGTCTCTAGAAACTTTCTAAGAATAGAAACCTCATGGTAAAAATCTCCTAAAAAGGGATGGAATTTTCCTTTCCATTCTTCAATTCAAACCATTTGCCTTGTGGCAGGGTCTCCCCATCAAGAATTTAATTGATGTTTGAGTGAGTGAATCAGGTGCTCTTATGCTAGTAAATTGGACTGCCTTGGTGTGTTGTGCCCAGTATGGGGGAACTTTGTGCACCATCCCATTCTCATCGTCTAAGGACATTCAACCAACCATATGATGGTGTAGTTCTGCACCATTCCATGAAGGGATCTGCATTTCTTATTCTTTTTAATCAGTGCCCTGAAACGGTGGCCTCAAAAACCTAGCTAGGGAAACATGTAGCTAGGGCACTCGTTGAAAAACAAGAACTACGCAAGAAAGAAACTTGTTCATAATTTGGATTTTGGGTCTAGATTATTCCATCAACATCGAAAAGGATTTCCTGATTTCCTTTAGGAGACCAGGGCCCAAAAACCACTTTCACATAAATGCTTACAAAGTTGGAAAAGTGGTTGGAAATGTACTTCGAGGATTAAGACAGATATTCCAAAGCACCCACTAATTGCATGGATGGAATCCTTAGTCTAAGAATAACGAGGGAGATTGTTATTCCTTACCCAAATTGGAAAAGAGGGCGAGGCCTCTGAGAAGGTATCAAATGTCAGGTTACAAGGTTGGAACCAGGTCCATCTGCACTGCCAAATTTAGTGGTAACCAAAAGATATGATAGTTTCATTGTATATTTTGGGCATTAATGCCTCAGAATAAGGAAGACATCAAGAAATTTAGCATCAAATGACAGTTGCATTCACCACAACTCGATTCTAAATAAATCCAAACAAACACTTCGATACAAATAAATCTTCTAAAACCACTGCCATCTCTAGCCCACTTACAACTAAAGAAATCAAAGTCAACATTATCAATGTCTTGGAGGTCGGTTATGGTGTTGTATGTTTTCCAAAAACCATAGAGTATGAGAAAAATAGAATGAAGGAAAGCTTCATTGCATGGATGTTCATAGTCAATACATTGATTTCTCAATATTCCTGGACCTATTTTCATGTAATTACAAATCATAGAATGTCTCAAAATCTAATGAGACGGGAGAAGCCGGTGTAAACTATGCAAGGTTTGTTATCTGGATGCTGCATGTCAGAGTCTCAACTATAGCCAAGAAAAAATTAACCTCTAATCAACCATTTTTAGTGGGCATACTCTAGTCATGTCCAAGATATTCAAGAATTGACAGGAATGTTGATGGGCAAACTAGGTGGCTTACTAAACGGACATGCAGTTCCTAGTTCTACTTTTCATTGAATGCCTAAATATAAACAATAAAGACACAAAAAAAAAAAATCCCAATACAAAATTAATAAAACAGATGACAGAAAAGATAAATAATAACATGGCCATGCTATAACCTTTCAATTCTTTGCACTGTTGTATTTATCCAAGATGCATCTCGCTGAATGCGGTCAGCACCCCAAGCCAACAATTCTCGCACAAAATCCAAGAAGCCTACTCGAGCAGCAAGGTGCAGAGTGCAGAGACGCGCTCCCCAGTCATCTGTAACGGAAAAAACATACAAACAAGGGTGGGTTTGATTAAATCTTGAGTCGGAAGAAGCTTTGCCTTTTCAGTCAAAAACAAAAAAAGATACAAAGTTGACAGAATTTCCTTTCAAGTTCTGATAGAGCACATGCTGTTCAGGAAAGAAAGATCCATTTGGCACAAATTTTCAAGAAAAACCCCAATTTTCATGAAAAAGGCACACAGGTTATTAAAATGAAGAGTACATGTGAATTGGAGTTTTTCATAGATTGGTCATGGAAACTCTAAACTTCTAAGATAAGTTCATGTGCCAGCTTCATTTTATATTGAAAAGCTTTACTGGGTATTTCAATTGAGCTTAAAGAATTCAATACCTTCCAAGTGAGGTAAGGTCCTGCACTTTATTTCTTTTTTTCTCTTGTGCAAGCTTTATATGTTCCCGGATGCCATTATTGCAATCAAGGGAATCGAGCATGTTCCCTCAAGTTTGATGCCCACAATCCTGAACTTCAATGGTACATAATTGAACAAAGAAAATGCAACAAACCTCAAATTGACTAGCCTGCATATTGGCACAAACAAAGACAACCAATCAGTTGCAATGATAGTCACTTGAAATTTGAAAAAAACAGATAATAATTAATACAATAGTCATAGTGGTGTAGCAGTAAGACCCCACTCAATATGTGGCAAAGATTAAGGGAAGTAGGTTATAATAGTGTATATCTATGTGTTAAGAGAGTTTATATTAGAATGTTTGGCAAGAATATTAATGTTAGATATCATTTTTGGGATTCAATTGCGTTAAGTAAGTCATTCATTTATGGCCATTTCATGAGAGATGGTAGTAATTGACTAATTGCAAAAACCGACTACAAATAATTTTTTATGACAGTTCACGGTTGTTGTTAGTTATGATTGTGTTTCCCTTTATTAATTCATGAATGTGGTCTAATGTTTCCTCCTATTATGGACTTAAATGGTTTATATAAAATTTGAGGAGATTCACTTAATCGGTCTTTTTCTTATCATGAAATATATGAAGATCATTGCCAGCAATGTAGGTATTGTATTTCATGCCAATCCATTTGTTATAAGTCAATTGGCATCCAGTTATCATTGAAAAATGCTTACAACAACATTTCACTGATAAGAAAATCTTAGAATGCACATCTTTAATTAATAAAAAACAAGATGTCCTTTTTGAACACAACTTCCAACTTTTACTATTTCATTAATGAACAAGGACGCTTCTCAGTAGTAAGTCCCTACTTGTAGATTATGCATAACTTCCCTACTTGCAGATTATGCATGACGTCTTTAGGGATATAAATATAAACAATAAAGACAAAAAAAAACAAAAAAAATCCCAATACAAAATTAATAAAACAAAGGACAGAAAAGATAAAGAACAACATGGCCAAGCTATAACCTTTCAATTCTCTGCGCTGTTGTATTATCCAAGACAAATTGAAGTAAGATGATACTTGATAATTCTTTTCTAAATACTATTAGAAGAGAAATATAACCTACCATGTTTGGACGAAGCTAAACCACACATATAATGTGTATTTGATTGAACAAAAAAATCATAAAAACTATTGTAAATGTTTAATATAAAATGAAACAGGACTTTTCGGGCATATATTAGATCATATTTATCTAGTCTCTAGCATTTTCAATTTTTTAGAACAAAAACAAATTCACATTTAAGTTATTAATTGTTGAAATGATTACATATAAGTGTGCAAAATTGGGAGCTTGAATTCTTGTAGGGGTTACAAACATCCCGGCTGTATTGTACGCGTTTTTGAAAGTGGCTGGTATATTCAAATTGTTGCAAACCAACACTTATGAAAGATTTCTGTAGATTTACATGAAAAACACCTTAACTATATCTGATGAGTGTGCCTACATACAAAAATGATATGACTTTCTTCACCTCAACACTTCTGAAATCTGCGAGTCATCCGATTGCTGAAAGTTATCTTTCATGGTTCCTTCTAATGATTTTCCATTTGATAAAGAAGTGGGTGCTGCCATATCAAAGGAAGATGTTGGATTCCAAATGGTAAAAATCTCCTAAAAAGGGATGGAATTTTCCTTTCCATTCTTCAATTCAAACCATTTGCCTTGTGGCAGGGTCTCCCCATCAAGAATTTAATTGATTTTTGAGTGAGTGAATCAGGTGCTCTTATGCTAGTAAATTGGACTGCCTTGGTGTGTTGTGCCCAGTGTGGGGGAACTTTGTGCACCATCCCATTCTCATCATCTAAGGACATTCAACCAACCATATGATGGTGTAGTTCTGCACCATTCCATGAAGGGATCTGCATTTCTTATTCTTTTTAATCAGTGCCTTGAAACGGTGGCCTCAAAAACCTAACTAGGGAAACATGTAGCTAGGGCACTCGTTGAAAAACAAGAACTACGCAAGAAAGAAACTTGTTCATAATTTGGATTTTGGGTCTAGATTATTCCATCAACATCGAAAAGGATTTCCTGATTTCCTTTAGGAGACCAGGGCCCAAAAACCACTTTCACATAAATGCTTAAAAAGTTGGAAAAGTGGTTGGAAATGTACTTCGAGGATTAAGATAGATATTCCAAAGCACCCACTAATTGCATGGATGGAATCCTTATTCTAAGAATAACGAGGGAGATTGTTAATCCTTACCCAAATTGGAAAAGAGGGCGAGGCCTCTGAGAAGGTATCAAATGTCAGGTTACAAGGTTGGAACCAGGTCCATCTGGACTGCCAAATTTAGTGGCAACCAAAAGATATGATAGTTTCATTGTATATTTTGGGCATTAATGCCTCAAAATAAGGAATACATCAAGAAATTTAGCATCAAATGACAGTTGCATTCACCACAACTCGATTCTAAATAAATCCAAACAAACACTTCGATACAAATAAATCTTCTAAAACCACTGCCATCTCTAGCCCACTTACAACTAAAGAAATCAAAGTTAACATTATCAATGTCTTGGAGGTCGGTTATGGTGTTGTATGTTTTCCAAAAACCATAGAATATGAGAAAAATAGAATGAAGGAAAGCTTCATTGCATGGATGTTCATAGTCAATACATTGATTTCTCAACATTCCTGGACCTATTTTCATGTAATTACAAATCATAGAATGTCTCAAAATCTAATGAGACGGGAGAAGCCGGTGTAAACTATGCAAGGTTTGTTATCTGGATGCTGCATGTCAGAGTCTCAACTATAGCCAAGAAAAAATTAACCTCTAATCAACCATTTTTAGTGGGCATACTCTAGTCATGTCCAAGATATTCAAGAATTGACAGGAATGTTGATGGGAAAACTAGGTGGCTTACTAAATGGACCCCTAGTTCTACTTTTCATTGAATGCCTAAATATAAACAATAAAGACAAAAAAAAAAACAAAAAAATCCCAATACAAAATTAATAAAACAGATGACAGAAAAGATAAATAATAACATGGCCATGCTATAACCTTTCAATTCTCTGCGTTGTTGTATTTATCCAAGATGCATCTCGCTGAATGCGGTCAGCACCCAAGCCAACAATTCTCGCACAGAATCCAAGAAGCCTACTCGAGCAGCAAGGTGCAGAGTGCAGAGACGCGCTCCCTGGTCATCTGTAACGAAAAAGACATAAAAACAAGGGTGGGTTTGATTAAATCTTGAGTCGGAAGAAGCTTTGCCTTTTCAGTCACAAACAATAAAAAATACAAAGTTGATAGAATTTCCTTTCAAGTTCTGATAGAGCACATGCTGTTCAGGAAAGAAAGATCCATTTGGCACAAATTTTCAAGAAAAACCCCAATTTTCACGAAAATTGCACACAGGTTATTAAAATGAAGAGCAATATTTCAGATGTGACAACTATATTTTCGAAGATACAAAGAAACTAATTACAAAACTAAGTGTCTCTATCTCTTACCCGTGGCTCTATCTTTTACCCCTGAGCTCTAGTGGTTGCATAAAGACCCATTTCTCAACAACGAATGAACAACCCCTACATGTTTCATTTGGGCCGCAAGGTGTAATGAAGTGGCTCCAATCCCATCTCTTGCATTTACAAACCAGGAAAATCCCCAAGAGCCTGCAACTGGAGTAGACTAGGCAGCTGAGAGAATGGCTTCCAAGAAATTAGTGTGTGCATCGTTTGCTGCATAATGCAAGCAAGTTCTCCTATGTAACGATTGAAACAACAATATATTTTCACCAGCTTGCAGAAGCCTCTGAATGCAGGAAACCTTCCCATACATGCCGACCACCATGAGAGGAGTATGTTTGTTGCGACTCAGGGCATGAGGATGCAACAATTCTCACACAAATTCCAAAGCCTCCTCGAGCAGAAAAGTGTAGTGGCATGCTCCGTGGTCGTCTGTAAGGGAAAAAAACATACAAAGAAGAGTGGATTTGTGTAAGGGAAAAAACATACAGACAAGGGTGGATTTGTTTAAATCTTGAGCGATGTGAATCTTGCCTATTCAGTCACAAACAACAAAAATAAAAGTTAACATAATTTCCTTTCAAAAGAGGAGCCTCCACCCTTGCTGGAATGCAGAGAGGAAGGCATTTTCATTGGAGACATTTCAGCTCAGAGCCTGACCTATTTATTACGAAATCTTTCCTGCTGAATCCCCCAATACCTTGAGCCCCTTATCAACCCCTCTCAGACATTTGAATCCTGAATAATCTAACTCTAGAGTCTCAAATAACTTACCAGACAACCCTGATAAAAGTTAGAAATAACTTACCAAATAATCCTGATAAAAGTTTCGTTTCGCCTTACTGGTAGAATCTCGGTCAGTGGAATACCATGGTGAAAGTGTAGAATATCAGTTCGTCGAATACCATGGTGGTGTCGATTCCTCGAATGGGACATTACCTGCATACCAAACCCTCTCATGCCACAATAAGCAAAAGAAAAAGATTAAGACATTAGCTGCGTACCAAACCCTCTCAGGCCACAATGAGCAAAAGAAAATGATTAAGTTAAGATAATTATTGTTTCAGTTATTATGGGATTTTTTTATTAACGATGGAAAATAGTTTAATCATTTAACATTAGATCAAACGGATTATAATAAGACACGTAATACAAGAGGGGAGGGTGTAATTATTGATGGGAGTCTAACAGCACATTATAGTTTTCAGAGTATGTGCTAAAGAACGCGTTGCATTTCTCAGAAGCCAAACTATTCCACTCATCCAACGTTGTTTTACCTCTCATTGCTCCCGCGACAACGTTGATGGCCACGGGCAAACCAGCACACTCGTCCGCAATTGTTCTCGCGCGCTCCTTTAATTCCTCGGGAGAATGCTTGCCTTTGAAAGCTATTCTCTCGAACAATTCCCACCCTTCATCCCTGCTCAACCTCTGCACTTCAATGGACTCCTCAGCCTCCATTAACGCTAGGTCTCTGTTGCGTGTAGAAAATACCACTTTGGTACCAGTATTTTTCCCAAATCCAATACCCACTTCCTGCAGATCCAGTGGCCTGCACATATCATCTAATACCAGAAGAAACTTCTTCAGTAAACGCGCATACAATTTCATCTTCCGGACGTCACTGTCACAAGTATCAGACAAGTCCAAATCGATTGACTCACCGATACGGCACTGCAATTCCTAAATTTTAAATTCTTGAGAAAGTGTGACCCAAATCACAAAATCAAACACACTGCTGACCTTGTTGGTGTTGTAGATGATCTTCAACAATGAATTTTTTCCAACACCAGGTACCCCATAGACACCAATTACTGCAACATTGGGAGCTTAAGTAAGCCACATTTGCAACTTTGCCTCTGCAAATTTAATCTTTGATCCCACAAATCCAGAATCTGGCACCAGTTGAAGCAGCACATCTGGCTCTGGCACGGGTAATTGGATCTGTGAGACAGCCTGGCGAACAATCTGCTGAGAACTTAGCCAAACTGAAAGGTCCATTTCAAGATCTTGGAACTGCTCATCAAATGTCGAGGTCCATTCTCTGATTTCTCTGGAAGTTTTGGGAACGCAGGCGATGAAATCATACACCGTCGCCTTTTTTGGGAACGAGAAATGATGGAAGTGGCCAGTTGGATGGCATCACGAGTCCTATCCAAAGAGCCTCTGATAGAATCAGGGGGCATTGTTGGCTGATATTAGAAATGCAAAAAATAATTAGAATTCAATAGGTGTTGCGATTTCTATAAATACTGAAGTAGGTAATAATTACGAAGTGACAGACATCAATGCCTAGAAAGTCTTGAATATAGACATCTATTGCCAGCGTGGACAGACTCGACATGAAAAAGTGAAGATCGATTAATCAATATTGACTGGAAAATATTTGTGGCGCGCTTAGCCCAAGGAGGCTTCGTGAAACACGTACCTCCACACCTCCTTAGTTAACATTACGAACAGGTTTTTCCCTCCTTGGAAGAAAAAATTGTGAGCATTACAAATACTGTTGAAATAGTGATGTTTTAACTTATTTTATTAGGTGTCGAGAAGAATTGAATTATTTGAGTGATAAATTATTTTCCAGTTTTATATATATATATATAGATATATATTTGGTAGTTATAATTAAGATAAGTCCTGGTGGACTATGTTTTGGGGAAAAATAATATCTACAAACCTCATCTGCTTGGCTGGATGGACAGAATTAGGTTCTTCTAGAGAAGGATGGAAGGATGCACCATTCACCATATAAACAGGGCTCAAAATTAACAAGCAGACTCTTTGTCAAAGGAGGGTCTTGAATCGGATCCATGCTTTTGGTATATGAAGGTAAAGACTGAAGGGGAAGTCTTCCCTATTCAGGATTTTTCCCCTCCTAGTTTTTAATTTCAAATTTACTCAGGTATGCAATATCTTTTGTTTCTCTTTCTGTTTCTCTGTTCCTCCAATTTTGACTATGAACAGTCGATGTATAAAGGGGAGTCTCCTATTTTCAGTGTTTCTTTCCCTCTGATTATCAAATGCCTCATATTTCTATCATAAGTGTAATATCTTACATCTTCCTGGCAGCTCCTTGGACTGTCTTGTTTTCCTAGAAAATCTTATCTATCAGGTGGGATTAAGCTTCCCATATCTCCTAGTTCTTTTGGCTCAACTCTATATTTTCGCCATATGCAGAACTACTATGCCAATGTACTGATCAGTCTTTATATATCTTATATAATACAATATTGCTTTTTTCGTCCTAAAAAAAAGAAGTTATATTGGTTTATTTTATGTATGTATATGTTACTGGGTAATATTATATTGAGTTTAAAAAGAAATTATATTATTTTCCAATTCTATATTATTCACCAAAGTAATTATGCCCGTCTTCAATTTCATTTTGAATATTCAAAAAATTATACATCTTTTTATATTGACGTGAGACAATTAAATGTTTTAAACATTTTTTTATATATATAAAGTATATAAATTAAATATATTCACCAAAGTAATTATGCCTGTGGTCAATTTCATTTTGAATATTCAAAAAATTACACATCTTTTTATATTGACCATGACACCATTAAATGTTTTAAACATTATTTTTTATATATGAAGTATATGAATTAAATAT
>APFE031153937.1:99505-133984 GCA_000404065.3 Pinus taeda | reverse complement strand
CCTTGTTTGGTTTAGGACCATTCTTTTTAGGATATGACTTCTTAGGATTCTTTGAGTTTGGTTGTTGCTGGGCGGTTAACGCTGTCTTAGAAGAGTTTCCAAGATTAAGAAGACCAAGGTGTAAGAGTTTTTCTTGTTCTCTTATTAAAGAATCACAAAAAGCATCAAACGAAGGGGGCTTGTAGTCATGTCCTTGAGAAATGAAGGCTTCTCTTATAGAATGGAAGGTGGAAACAAACACAGAGTAGGCTGGTCTCAACTTAGTAAGAATGCAATAGATAAGGGCACTGTCTTCTTTCTTAACTTTAACACCTTCCAAGAGAAGTCTAATGGTCTTGAACTTGGACAAGAAATCTTCAATGCAAGAAAAATCATTGGGTTTAATGTAAGCAACTCATTTTCAAGCTAATGGGCTCTAAGTTCATTTTTTATTCCAAAAATTTTAGTAAGCTGCTCCATTGCTTTATCAGGAGTATCAAGTTCATCAATATGGAATCTAAGATTGGGAGAGATAGAAATCCCTATCAACCCACGTTCTTGATCTTGCCTATTTTCCCATTTGGCTGCTTTCTCTTCATCTTTTGGCTTGGTTTCTTGGCTTGTGGCTATTTGGTAAAGACCTTTACTTCTAAGTAAATCCACAATGTAGGACCACCATTGGAAGTAGTTGGTGGTGTCAAGGATAACTTGGCAAGAACTTTCCATTTTGATAGAAACTGAAGCTATATATGCTGAAACTAAGTGTTCCAATGGAAAGAGCTCGAAAAATTAGGCTGGTTCAAAAAAACCGGCTCTGAAAACGACTTCCAGATGAAGAAGTTATGACATTTTTAAAAAATGTTGATGAAGGCGCCGGCAAAGTGCGAGAATGTGCGGAAATGAAAAAAACTCTCCTTTTTCAACAAAAAGGAGATTTGAACCCAAGACCTCTACTCTCTTAAATTAGCTTTGAACCAAGTGAGCTATACAAAAAGATAGAGAGAGAGAAGAGGGGGTGAGGGGGGGGGGGGGGCTTTGTTTTCTTTTAGTCACGGATGCTTTGATTGCTGCTTACTTGAGAAAGCTTTTTTTCTCCTACAAAACAAAAAACAAAACTCCCGGGACGATACAAAAAAAACAAGCGCTTATGGCTCAAAGTTAGCTTACCCGGAAACTAAATATTTCCTCAATGTTTCTGATTTTCCGAGATCACACTAAGGTGCAGGGAAAAGAGCATACGCATGAGAAAAATCCTTCCTTTCTATTTCTGATTTGCCCAGATCGCACAGAGTCGTAGGGAAAAGAGCATACACAGAAATGAAAGGTATAGATCCAGTAATAAAAGGAGCTAAATAAACCGAAACCGGAATAAACAGAGAGAAAATAACAGTAAACTGCAAATAAACACTGTATACCTCCAGATCTAAAAAATGACGTAGCTAGGGCTACCGGAAACCTTTTCGCGTGAAACGAAAGGGGTTCCTCACTGGAACAGATGCTCCCAACACAACGGAGTAGTCCTCTTGGCCTGAAAGCAGTCAGAAACAACAGATCTAGGAGATGGCAGTCGGATGCAGTTCAACCGGCTTCAGATTTGGATCACCAACGGACGCGGCCCTCAAATAGCTCTGATACCATGTAGGAATATACAGGGTAAGTTCCTCAGACATAACACCCAAAAGACACTGCTCACTAATAGATCACAGATCAATACACAGTATTTTGACGTGGTTAAAAGCCTCAGAGAGGAAACGGTCACGGCCTGTGCCAACGTGGCTACTACAGGCAATTTATAATCAAAATAATGAAAATTTACATAAGTTCTCTTCTGCATGTAACTACAAATGACCCTCCATGCGCTTTAATAGAATTCATGGACCAATCGGGTGTCAAGCCACGGATCAAGTGTCGGTAATACCAAGGAGAGAATGAACCGTCGAATCACTACATATCGTGACCGTCGGATTATAAGTTACAAATGTACATAGTACAGAAACACACTTTACCTAACTCTATACTAGACCAAGTTATACTTAACTATTCCTATGTGTCGGAATATCCTAACATGTTAGACTAAGTATAATTTTTTAAAATATTTTTAAAACTAAACAAAATAATGAAATCAAGTTCAAAATTCTAAAACAATCAAAATCATGATATTTTAGAACTAAAATTAAAAATAAAAATAATAGAT
Source organism: Pinus taeda (assembly GCA_000404065.3). NCBI lineage: Eukaryota > Viridiplantae > Streptophyta > Pinopsida > Pinales > Pinaceae > Pinus > Pinus taeda. The sequence continues at coordinate 131,811 of APFE031153937.1, read as the reverse complement.
TAAACTCATTATTGGTGAATAATTGGAACAAACTCTTTGTAACATACAAAAATCCCAAGGCTAGCTTATAGAGGTGGGATATCCAAAGACTTTTTATTTTAACCAACTTTGATATTATTTCAAAGAATTCCATTCTTTTAAGTTAGTTGAGAACTTTACATCTATATAAATTTTACCTTATTCCAAGTTATGGATTTAATGGCCCTCAAAGACTTGTTGGTTTATACCACATCCACTTTCATACAACTAACACATGGTTGGCATGTGGTAATCCTATGCCATGTGTCACCACTGCATTACACTGAGTCATCTAATATGTGGCTAACATGTGGTGGAATTGTGTCCACATGCCACCACTAAGTTATGCAACATATGTAAGATGGGCATGTGGTGTGCCCAATTAGCATTTAGATTTGAGATTTTTGTTTTGATCGCACTTGTGGCTTATTCCATTTTTTTTTAATTATGGATCAAGGGACTAGCGCTTAGTTAGTTTGGTCAATATCCAGATCCAAGTTTTTCTTTTTTTTTTCCAAAAGTGCTAATTAACAAAAGTACCATATTTGCATAACTAAGAGTTTGAAAAACACTTGATAAAGAGTTTGAGAAAACTATCCACTAAGATTGAACTCTCCACTAACTTTATTTGATGAAGAGCTCAAATAAAATTTGGATAGAGAGAATGTCCCTAAGCATTTGTGTTAGAGACATAAAGAGTTATGTAAATTCAGAATATTCACTTGTGTGGAAGGAAAAAAGTCACAAGTGAACATAAAGAGTGAGATATTCAAGAGTATTATGAAACCAAGGGTAAAAATAACATTTATATCTACATTTATTTAATAAAATGCATCTCACATTTATCTTAATTATCGATCCCTCATAAACATCTTTCTTCTTAAAACCTGTCATTATGGCCTGATATAACGTTCCTATATGCCATATCAAGTAGAAACAACTGTCAGATCGATTGTTGTGTATTGATTGCCCATTTTATTCTTATTCTATTTGTCTTTTAATTGTGTGTCTCGCGTGTATTTCCTTTCCCTTTTCCCATCGCTCTTTGTATTCTGCCTTAGCCACACCTTCTTCATGTTTTTTGTGCTCACTCCGGTCTCAAATTTCAGTCTTACGCTCATTTGACCTAAGGGTTTGGTGAAATCTATTTCTGTAGACCTAAGAAACACCCTCCATGTTTGTTTTTCTTCTTAGCGCTATACCCATGTCAAGTTACTATAACCCCTAGGCTCCTCAACAGGATAGAAATCAATGTATAAAATTATTAGAGCACATATACAGATCTAATTGAAGAATAATTGCACAAACTCGCAAGAATTGAAAAGAAAATTGGAATTGAGAATGAATTTTATTACACAATATTGGTTTGAGATTAAATACATAAAGAAACTAAGTTAAGATTAATTGTACATGCAATAACTAAGGATAATTAAATCTAAATGAAGCTAAGTGTGCTTTATATTTTGTTAATGTGCACATGCACCACATGCAAGCACTAGAGTTAACTAACTAAATCAAAGTGCATACCACATGTAAGCACTCAATTTAACTAAATAAAGTCAAGTGCACTCCACATGTAAGTATCAGAAAATGAAACTCACTACATGAGCTTGCTTATTTAATTAATCAAACACCATTATTTATACATGTATGAGCAGAAGAATCAATAATGATCTCTACAGACTGGAATTTACTTCTTCCCGAATCTCGCTGACTATCATCTATCGCCGATTGGGGAACAATGGTCGGTGTCGTCGTGATTAATGTTCTGACACCTCCCCTCAATCACGACCTACATGTTAACTTGTCTGATGGTCTAAGTCTCAGCTAGGCTTACAACAATACATTTCATATTTGCCTTAGACTTGATAAAGGGTCCATGCTTGTTCATTTGCTGGTGCAGTTTCATATTCACCTTTCTTGCCATAAGATAGTGATTGTGCTTCTCATTTATTGATTGCAGACTAACATTCTTTGTATTCAACATTGTTGCAGGTTCTTGGGACTTATACTTGTCCTTAATGCTTGCAGTTTCTTCAAGTTTTATTGCTTCTTCCTTACTGCCAATATCTGCGCACTTAAAAGCAATGTTAGATTTATATAAAATATCATTAAAATAACCACATTGATTCTTGTCATCCTGTGCTTTTAAGAGAGCTTTTCTTCCTTCATCTTTCTTTTCTGTAACAGTTGGTTGTTTCATGTCTTCAACCTCTTTAATCAATTTTGTTGCTACAAACATTTTATCTTGCATTTCATTTGTGTATGGAGGTAGGCATCTCTTCTCACCAAACAACAAATCATCAATAAGATGTTTTTATTTGCATCAGATTGAAACACACTTCATGAGATACATAATTATCATCAAATTTTCCTTCATACTCTGCATCACAGGGAGTTTCCTTGCTATCACATGATATGTTAGGGTCCCACCCTAACCCCCTTATTTATGTAGTAGGATGGAGTCATAGTTATAGTTAAGTAAAGAGTCAATAAAGCCCATATTAATAATTGTAAGTGGTTAACTTGCATTAACGACGGGACTATAGTTAGTTGGAAATGGGCCATGGTATTAATAAGAACCATGGTATTGCTCCATGATATTGCATGTATGAGTCATATATAAAGGATAGAGACTCCTTTCGAGGAGCATCATGTCTTATTTTGTAATCGAGCTCTGCTCTATTGGAGGTTGCCCCCTCGAAGAGGCAAGTGAACATTGCTTTCTGAATAATAAAATACTTGTTGTTATTTCTCACTGTTCTATGTTCTGGGTATATTTCTATGCATATTTGGTATTCTTGTATTGTCTTGTAGGTTAAGAGGATAACAAGTGGTATCAGAGTGCTTTCCAGGGCCGGTGGGATCTCTATTTTTTAGCAAATTTGTTTCTAGCTAGAGACGTGTTCCGACGTCTTTAAACCACAGGATCTGTCGTTGAGCACATAAACCTACAGATTTGGGGAGGCATGCACGCAGGGAATACAAGAGGTGGTCATGCTTGTTGGACTCCCTTGTAACCCCTGTGGGTACCCCTTCTAGTAGTAGCGCATTAGACAGAACTGCGCACGGACTGTCATCCAAGTACCCACTAGGTATATTAGAAGCCCCCTAGCTCCCTTGAAACCTCGCCATAGATAAACCATCGATCATCTTGCTGCTACAGTACACTGAGAACAGCACTCGGAGAGATTACTCGCCTGTACGATAGGGTAGTTGGGTTGTACGGCTAAGGGTACGGTTGATCCTCTTTGGTTAGTGCCCTGAAAAATTGGGCCGAATACTACTATCAGACCCTTATGTATATTGCGATCTATAGCACCTGAAACTCCTCAAGACCATAGTTCCCTTTTCTATCTCTAGATCACGCATAATCCCTGCCAAATCAGATCTCACAAGTGGGGTTTTGCACCAACAACAACAATCAGTCCCGCAGTTTAGATTTATCAGAACAGCCATTCAGATCTATTAGATCCATCAGATCTACAGCAACAATCTATTCTGACATTCAGATCTATCCAATCAGCCATTCAAATCTCTCAGATCCACCAGATCCGCCATCCAGATCTAAGTAGTTTTGTGGGTTCCTATACCGGGGCGTGATTTTCGCAGGACTTTTGGCAACATTGACATTTAGGGGATTCGGCTACTACAGTATTCCTAAGCAAGGAGTAAAACTCCGTTGGGAGTTTTTCAAAAAAAAAAAAAAATTTGAGACCCCCTGGGGTGCTTATTGGTGACTTAGCCCATCAGAATCAGGACAACGAGCTGAGAAAGGTGGTACCATTCACTTGTTAGAGCCAAAAAATTTGGGCGGTCCCAAAATTTCTAGTACATCGGATCGATGCATGATAGAAACTAGCACTCAAGCTATGGAAAATGTGAAGATCGACAAACTTGAAGCATCTTTGAAAGACATCCAAGACTAGCTGGTGAAAATAACTACAGTATTCTCTACGAGCAGGGCGGAAGCCCGCAAGGAGGCATATATTGGCAATGAACATAGTGAGGGTGAGTCTAGCCACTTTATTCACCACTGGGGCACCCATCCACCATCCCATCCGCGACCACCCAAGCTGGACATGCATAAATTTGATGGCTCTCACCCGGCAGTGTGGATAGCACAAATGGAGTAATATTTCAATCTGAATTACATCATGGATAATGCCACTCAGCTTAGTGTGGGGAGAATGTACTTGGACAATGAAAGATGGCAATGGTGGCAATGGTATCAACATTGCCATGGAAGGCCCTTGACTTGGGATACATTCAAAAAAGCTCTTATGGATTGCTTTGACCATGACTCTACTTTTTTGGGTCATCTCACTAAGCTCCGACAGACTGGAAAGCCTTATCTTTCTGCAATTTGGGTCTACAAGATGAGTTCTACACGGAATGTTTTATCAGTGATCTTAAAGAGGCCATATAAGCTCACGTTCGATTGCACCACCCTCCCTCATGGCTAGAGGCTTGCAAGATAGCTCGTGAAGTAGAACGTGTGTTATTAGCCCAGTCTAATCAACCAAATTTCACCGCCAAGGGTCGCCCCCCATAGGCTCACAACACTACCCAAACACTTAAGGTTCAAAAGGTGTCACCAGCAGAAATGGCGGAAAGAAGAAAGGAGGGATTATGTTACTACTGTGATGAAAAATACTCCCCTGGGCATAAATGCAAGGAGCCCAAATTTTTCAAATTGATGCTACTGATCACAGCTCATCGGACGAAGCCCCACCACTTGAGGAACTAGAGGAGGAAGAAGAGGACAACCAAAAGGACAATGAACCTGAAGAACCAGTTATTTCACAGCATGCTTTGGTAGGGATTTATTCACCTCAAACTCTCAAAATCAAAGGTTTTATTAAGCATCGCCTAGTTGTAGTCTTGATTGATAGTGGAAGTACACATAATTTTATCCATCAAAAAGTCACGAAAGCAATGCATTGTTTTGTACGAGCAGTTTCTAACTTCCAAGTCCAAATCGTTGATGGGGGAACAATGAAATGTGAAGGCCGCTATGAAAATGTCAAACTTCAAATGGGGGATTATTAGTTAAAGACCCACATGTTTTCCATACACATGGGAGGGTGCGACATTTTCCTAGGTGCCGAATGGCTTCGTACACTTGCCCCAATCACAATGGATTTCCAGGAGTTATATATGAGCTTTAAGTAGAATAACCACACCCTCCACGGACTCCAGGTGGGAGCTCCCTCTATCATCAGCTCACATCAGATGGAAAACTTTTTAAAAAAGGGCCATCGTGGAGTTATAGCTCAATTTAATTCCATCCAGGCCTTTGAACCCTGTTACACAGCAATTTGTCACCGTCCCTGTTACCCCTCTCCCGCATCTTGGAGGACTCATTCCGGGACCTATGAGAAGTGACATGACCTTCAAACACTTGCATTGCATTCCCATGAACATGAACTTCATTTGCCTTGAAGACACCTCCTGCTTAAAACCCCTAAAAATAGCCCTTTTTCCATTGGTGCAGTTCCATAGTGCAGCCCTCGCGCCAATGGGGTAAATCCTCCAAAGAGGGCGCGCCAGTTGGCGCTCTGTCACAGAGTCGCACTCGCGCCAACCATAATCAATGGTGTTTTTTAACAAATAAACGTCGGAAGATTCATCCTAACAAATTCCTGGACTGAATCTATCTTGAGTTGGGTGGTTTGGCTACGGGTTTCCATAGAAAGGAAGTGGTTTGCCACCTCTCATGGAAGCTTGCTTAGTGATAGAGCCAATCCCATGATTATAGTGGATGATACCAACTCCCCTTCCTCCATCTATAAAAGCTTGTCCATTTTCCTTGGCAAGCCAGTTCCAAAGTTCCAGAGATTGAGAATTGTCAAGTTACCAAGAGCTTCATGCTGCAAGAGCCTTCTTCATTCCCATAAGGCAAAATCTATGTAAGGAGATTCTTGTCCAATAACTAAGGAGAGAGAGGCTTGTTCCTACTCCCAACAAGCTTTGAAAGACATGTGTTGTTGATTACCCAGCCAAAGGAGGATCTAACGTCAGAACTATGGTTGTATTCTTCTTTGATTATTATCAATAAACGACTACTGTTATGGTTCCACTCGTATTGTTCTTTGTAATGATGATGAGGTATATCCTTTTTGACTAATATATAGTTGCATATGCTGGATTTTATGTTTGTGTTTGTGTCTTTCTTTGTATGTGCAGGTGTCCATTCACGGAGATTGTGGGGATCGTGATCTGCCGAAGCAAAGGAACGGGAGCGTCAACTCTTCTACAAGCACTAGCATTGGAATCCAGGTAGGCCTTCATCACTGATCTTTAATTTGCAATTAGGAACTTGCGTTGTAGTGTTGTATGATTATTGCTAGACCCGGTCTGGGCTAGTAGGGATCGCCTCTGTCCGCAGAGGGGATTTACCTCCTCAACAATTTGGCGACTACACTGGGGAGCATGTCTTGCCTTTTTGGTTGTTTCTTGATTTTTACCTGCTTGGTTAACCTTCTGGGTTGAGTTATTTTGTTGTTTCTCGCCTCTTAGTTTACCTGGTTATTGTTGGCCTAGATTTGGATTGCTTGTTTTTTATTTTTGCATAGCAAACTTGACTTTCAATCCTTAAACCCGTGCCAATCCTTAAAAGGCGCTAGTTTCAGCCTGACAGTTGCGCCAGGCCTGGGAACTGTTAAAGTTTGCTTGGTTTTAAACCTTCTGAGCTTGGTCTTTGTTTTTGGATACATTTTCTCGACTGCTTGAGTGTGTTGGAGTCTTGTTTGACTGGTTTTGAGTCTCGGTTTTGAGAAATTCTTAATTTGATTTCCTTTGGTCATTACTTGGAGGTTTGTCTCAGTCTTTTCAAAATTTTGCATCTTTTTGCTTTGGTTTTTGCAAAACAAATTCCCCCTCATTCACCGGGGGGGGTAAATTGTGTATGAGTGTTAATTACCTTTGAGTGTTTTTATTTTTTGATCTTTGGAACTCTCACCCAATTTTCTTGATTTGCACTTGCTTGGTTCTTAGATTACATTAGAATCAGCTTGTGTTTGAGAATTCTCTTGCATAGATCACACTTGCATAATTAGAATTCTCATTTTCAGAATATGAATGAAAAATGTGCATATATTACATTTGCATACTTTTCAAGTGAATTGTGCATAGATTACAATTGCATAGTTTACATTCTAAAAAATCAATCGTAGATTTAGATCAGTTTTCTTTGATTTGAATTTACATATTTTTATGCTTGTTTTAAACACACAAAAATAAAAATAAAAAATTGTTTTGGAATTGATTTGCATTAGTTTTTCTTGATGAGATTAGTGGATTGGAGAATTTGTTATATTTTCTCTTAGTGATCAATTTTTTCATTGTTGGAAGTGAATGGAAACTCTCTCCTTACTTTAGTTAGCATTCATCGATGAAATGATGTATTGTGGCATATAGTTTGCATTTAGGAAATTTTGAGACATTACATACGGTAAGGCCTGAAAACTGAAACATAATACAAGATCAACTTTAAAATGAACTGAATGAATCTAACAACGCATTGGAACATAACACACACTATTTAGAGGTCTAGTCTAGAGACGTGCTCCGGCGTCGTTAAACCTAGTCACTTTTGTTTCCACTCAAGGTTGGGTGATTCCTCCTTCTGTGAATCAATAGTGGTCTATACGGATTTGTGCTCCCACGTACCGTCAAGTATATGCGGAGACCCCACTAGGTTATCATCCTGTATCCATAGGAAGCCGTGTCTGCCGCCTTACGACCCGTAACACACCGAACACAGCATTCGGGAAGATTGACTGTCGTACGGAAAGTCCTTGGTTTTCATACGATTGCCAAGGTGTATATGTAGTTTTACGGATTGTCTGGTAAACCTTTTGCCTAGTTCTCTAGAGTAGTCACTTTTGATCTTTTTCGGACTCCCTAAAAGAAAAGGCTCATCTGAGCATTTGTCACTTCGGGCTCATTAAACATTCGAAGGCAACTAGAGTCATCTTTTGTCCTTTTCTCGACTCTTTAAAGATGAAAAGGTCAAGTTATGTCCTTGTGTCTTAAAATTTATTCGCCTACGATCACGTGCCCTGTTAGATTTGTCTGTTGGCCATTTGATTGTGCGTCTTGGCTCTTTTTCAGCCTCAAGTGTGATTTTTTGTTTTGATGGCAACTTTTCCAGAGTTCACCAACCCAGGAATCCCCTTTGAAGGGAATCCCGGTCATTTTCCTCCTTTTGGGAATGTTGGTGCTCCTTACATGGCAACGTTGTCCCTTCCTGGGTTAACTGTTGGGTTGCTTGTTTGGTTGTTCTCAACCTTTTGGATCCCTAATGTCTCGACCACTGGTCAGTCAGTTCCTCCACCTAAACAACATCATGTTGATTCCAAGGTGGACCTCTCCCCTTCTTCGCCGGTTTCTACGTCCTCATCTTCTACTTCACCTGGTGAAAGTCTGGATTCAAGTAACCAGGTGCCTAAGAAGAAGAAGAAGAAGTCTCATAAGCAAGAGGTTACAAGTGCAGCCACTGCTCTGAGTACAGGTCAGGTCAGAACTCCTTCTGCTCCTCCGTGGAAGGTTAAGTTTCCTTGTAGATTGTGCAAGGGAGACCATCTTCTCCGTGATTGTTCTGGCCTTCCTAAGGTCTTAGAAGTATGATATCATGATCCGGCCTGCCCCTCATAGTCCTCTGAAACTCATGACGATGCTACCCTATCAACCGGCACTGGTAAGAAGAACGGGAGGATTCGATTCCCCTGTAGGCTATGTGAAGGCAACCATCTCCTTCACCTTTGTCCGCTCATGGATAAAGCTTCCGTTGTCTTGGAAAGTCTCACAGCTTCTTCTCCCCAGCTCCCCATTGGGTATCAGAGGCTCTCTTCAGATCCTCTCCCTGTCGACAAAGAGATTGATTTAGATCCTTCTCTTGTCCATCCTCCTCTTTCCGAACCTGGCTGTGCTAAGCCTATTCGGGACCAACCATTGGTCGGAGAGAGTGTCAACTTGGGTTCACCGCCTGTTGATCACTCTGTCTCAGAAGAGCGTCATGCTCAGGTTCTTCTCGTCTCGTCAGATTCTCCTGAGTCTGAAAACGACTCTCCTATCCTAGCTGGTCCCGAGAATCCTTCTTCGGAGCAGGGGGACAATCATACGATTCCCCCACCAAGTAGTTTAGTCGCTTCCTTCGACTGGAGTCACCTGACTACTTTACGCCTTCCATCCCATGTGCCTTTCCAAATTACAGTACATGCCTATGATAACGCAATAGCTAGCACTGTCTTGGATGAGGGTGCATCTGTCAGTCTTATGCCTTCCACTACTTGGCAAGCTTTGGGCTCCCCAACGCTTGTGCCAGTCGCGCAGAATCTGATGGCGTTTGACGGAGGAACCAGTCAACCATTAGGGATCCTTCTGAAGTTCCCTATTACTTTGGGAGGCAAAACCGTCTATATAGACGTACTGGTTACCCAAGCTGCTTTAGATTTAAGTCTTCTCCTTGGTCATGACTATTTTTATGCCATGGGGGCCCTTGTCTCTTCACTTTTACGTGTGGTTTGCTTTCCACACGATGGAAGGATTGTGACTATAGATCAATTATTGTTCTTTAGTCCCCCGGTGCCTCCTGCGCAGTTGTCATCCCCTCCTGGTTTTTATCCACCGGTTGTATCTGCCTCGCCGCAGGTCAACTACGTGGCTACTTATCCGGTGCCTGTATCCAGTGATGCTGCCATCATGCATAATGTCCTGGGGGCATTGGGTCCTGACTTCCAAGATGTTGTCCTTCCACCGGGAGTGGCACTCTTAGAAGCAACGACTTCCTGTTCATTATGATGAAGTTCGTTCGGAGCATAGTTTGCTTTCCTGTGTCAAGCTCCTTAAAAAATGAAACTAGGACTCGTCGGAGCATAGTTTCCTTTCCTATGTCAAGCTCCTTAAAAAATGAAACTAGGTCTGGTCGGAGCATAGTTCGATTTCCTATATCAAGCTCCTTAAAAAATGAAACTAGGTCTGGTCGAGCATAGTTCTTGATCTTGTGTCAAGCTCGTTAAAAAATGAAATAAGGGTTATGAGGATAGTTCTTTTACTGTGTCAACCTCATTAAAAAATGAAACAACTCCCTTTTTCCAAATCGAGTCTTTTGATTAAGATCTCGTAAAATACGAGTCGAGTCTTTCCAAGATCTCGAAAGTGAACCTTCATTCCATTCACTTTGTTGAATGCAATGAAGCTTGGGGGGAATGTACCTCATTTTGCGTCATTATGTTGGGGGCATGAGAACTTATAACAAGCATAGTTTTTCATTTCAAGCTTGTGTAAACATGAAACCAAATCCAAGCAGAGTTCTCCATGGTTCAAACTTGTGTAAAAATGAACCCATACCCAATGTACATCTCGTGATTTCCATTTTTATCCGCTAAATTCTGTTAGATGAGCCTTGGTTGTTTTCATCCCATCGCCACCATCTCTTTGGCCGATCATATGGTTTCACTTGCTTGTTTTCCTTTCCTGAGGGACCACAGTTAAGAGTGGTTTTGTTAGCCAGCCTCTTGACCATTACATGTTTTAAGCAGTTCCACCATTGCCAGAACCAGTTGCTACCCTTTATACCACTCGTTCCTCTAGGACGAGTCACCTTTAAGCTCTTTTTTGACTCGTAACATATGAGAAGATTTCCGAGTATTTTTTCCCTTTTTCGACTCGTTAAAGAGAATAAAAGTGGAGGTTTGCTTTCAGCTCTTTTCTGACCGTTTAAATATGAAAAGATTGCTAAGTTATTCCTCTTGACTCGTTAAACATAAATAAGAGGCGGTCGCCTTTAAACTCTTTTCCGACTTTGTAAAGATGAAATGATTGTCGGGCCCTTGTCATTTTAGGCTCGTTAACGGTTATGAAACGACGTGGTTTCAATCGCTTTTTTACTTTTTCAGGTCGAAATCACTAATCATGAAAAGTACTCCTCGATCATAATGGTCAGGCGGTTCTTTCGAGCATTGTTTTATACATTTTCGGGCTCGAGAGACACAAATTTACGAAAAAGGACACCCCTGGAGTTTGCTTTTTGTTGTCTTTTCAACCTCTCTAAACATGAAAAGGCACTGAGTTCTTCCTCTGTCAGACTCGCTAAAACTTGATGACATTGGATTCCGTCGAAATGACGCTTTACAAGCATATGCTATCCCCGTCAAGCTTGTTAATAAAAATAGCTGGGGTACTCGCCAGAAGTGGTGGGGAAAATGGAACCAGAATCATTGTCGCGACGACAGTATGTCGCTCTTGAACATGGCAGTTGTTTGCATTTGTGTCTAGGTGGGGACATCTCATCTCATTTTTCACTTGCTTCCGTGGGTTTGGGTGATCCTGTTTCACCTCCCATCTGCTCGTTGCCTTGTCACCATGACCTCTGATCATTTGATGTCAAATACTGCCAAGTCCACTGTCGTGCCACCGATATGTTCAAGAGAAGTTGACCTCTGCGAAATAAAAACTTCCCTTTGATAGCTCACATAATCTTGATTCACAAACATATTATCGTCCTCTGTCTCGCATCGATGATGTGGGAAACACTATAGCCCACCTTCGATCAAGGTTGCTTCCTGTCGACTTCTGCTCATTATCCAAGAAGTTGACCTAGAGACTCCCTTTAGGTGCCTTGGAGCCTGCATGCTTCAATGGTAGGTTCTTCGCGTTCGACACAAGGTTTTTATCATTGGCCTCCGATCGAATGATTCTATGGGTGTTCGACGCCTACTCACTGATTCGCGCGCCCTAGATTGTAACTATAGTACCTTGAGGACCATTGTCATTATTAGTGGTACCTCTCGCATCTGTTAACACTTTTCATCATTGGCTGGTAATTAGACGATGTTCCTGCATGTTCGACTTCGACTCCCATATTCGCATGCTTGAACTTGTACTTTGTTCGGGTCGAGATGGAGCGCAAGACCCTAGATTTTTTCTGTTGGGATCCAGGTTGTGATTTTGTGGATTATTATGATTATTACATGACTCATTCACTGGATGGCTGCGACCATGCCCGAGTCTACTTATCGATCCTCACTGGATGGCTGCGTCCATACCTTAGATCTCGATTCTTATGTACTTTGCTATGGATGGCTGCGCCCATACCACATATATCATGTACTTGAGATATCAATTGTACTTCTCCACACAGGTTTTCTAGCAGCAGTGTTTTCGGTTGGACATTTTCTTGTAAAGCATTTCACCCCTCTCTCTCTCTCGGGCCTCATGCTTTAGGGGGCATCTGTTACACAACAATATGTCACCGTCCCTATTACCCCTCTCCTGCATCTTGGAGGACTCATTCCAGGACTTATGAGAAGTGACATGACCTGCAAACACTTGCATTGCATTCCCATGAACATGAACTTCATTTGCCTTGAAGATGTCTCCTGCTTAAAACCCCTAAAAATAGTCATTTTTCCATTAGCACGGTTCCATAGTGCAGCCCTCGCGCCAATGGGGTAAATCCTCCAAAGAGGGCGCGCCAGTTGGCGCTCTGTCACAGAGTCACACTCCCGCCAACCATAATTAGTGGTGTTTTTTAACAAACAAACGATGGAAGATTCATCCTAACAAATTCCTAGACTGAATCTATCTTGAGTTGGGTGGTTTGGCTACAGGTTTCCATAGAAAGGAAGTGGTTTGACACCTCTCATGGAAGCTTCCTTAGTGATAGAGCCAATCCCATGATTATAGTGGATGATCCCATTCCCCTTCCTCCATCTATAAAATCTTGTCCATTTTCCTTGGCAAGCTAGTTCCAAAGTTCCAGAGATTGAGAATTTTCAAGTTTCCAAGAGCTTCATGCTACAAGAGCCTTCTTCATCCCCATAAGGCCAAATCCAAGTAAGGAGATTCTTGTCCAATAACCAAGGAGAGAGAGGCTTGTTCCCACTCCCAACAAGCTTTGCAAGACATGTGCTACTAATCACCCAGCCAAAGGAGGATCTGACGTCAAAACTATGGTTGTATTCTTCTTTGTTTATCATTAATAAACGACTATTGTTATGGTTCCACTCTTATTGTTCTTTGTAATAATGATGAGTTATATCCTTTCTGACTGATATATAGTTGCATATATTGGATTTTATGCTTGTGTTTGTGTCATTCTTTGTATGTGCAGGTGTCCATTCATATAGATCGTGGGGATCGTGATCTGTCAGAGCAAAGGAACGGAAGCGTCGCCTCTTCTACGAGCACAACATTGGAATCCAGTTAGGCCCTTATCATTGGTCTTCAATTTGCAATTAGGAACTTGTGTGGTAGCGTTGTATGATTGTTGCTAGACCCAGTCTGGGCTAGTAGGGATCGCCTTTGTCTAAAGAGGTGATTTACCTCCTCAAGAAACCCAATTCTCTTCCGATTCATCCTGAGATGCAACAAATTTTAAATAACCATCTGCCAGTCTTTGAAAAGCCTCATGAGCTTCCACCCTGGAGAGGGGAACATGATCATAGCATCACTTTGGTCCCGAGGGCCCAACCACCAAATGTGTGCCCATATAGATATCCGTTCGCCCAAAAGAATGAAATAGAAAAAATAATCAAGGAACTTTTGGAAGTCGGCATCATTCGTCCCAGCATTAGTCCTTATTCATCATTGGTGGTCATGGTGCTCAAGAAAGATGAGGAATGGCATATGTGTCCAGACTTTAGGGCCCTCAATAAGTTGCCAATCAAAGATAAATTTCCCATCCCGGTTGTTGATGATTTGCTAGATGAACTAAGTGGGGCTCAATTCTTCATTAAGCTTGAACTTCGCTCAGGGTACCACCAAATTTGCATGAAAGAAGTCGACATTCCAAACACTGCTTTCAGAACTCATGAAGGCCATTATGAGTTCCTGGTCATGTCATTCAGTCTTTGTAATGCCCCATCTACTTTTCAAAGCCTTATGAACCACCTGCTCAAACCATATCTCAGAAAATTTGTCCTTGTTTTCTTCAATGACATCCTCATCTACAGTCACACTTGGGCCGCACATCTTCAACATGTAGATCTGCTTTTGCAACTACATTGCGAGCATAAATTATTTGTTAAGATGTCCAAGTGTTCTTTTGGCATGGAAGAAGTTGAGTATTTGGGCCACATTGTGGGGCGTGAAGGTGTCAGGGTGGACCCCAAAAAGATCCATGCAGTGTAGGATTGGCCTAAACCTAAGACCTTGAAGAGCCTAAGAGGATTTTTGGGTCTCACGGGCTACTATCGCAAATTTGTTCACAATTATGGTCACATTGCGAAGCCCCTCACTCAACTCCTCAAGAAAAATTCATTCCTCTGGAATGATGAAGCACAACAAGCCTTTACAGCTCTTGAAAATTCCATGTGTTCCACTCCAGTCTTATCACTACTCGACTTCACCAAATCTTTTGTCATTGAATGTGATGCTTCGGGTACGGGTATTGGGGTGGTCTTAATGCAGGAAGGTCGACCCTTGGCTTTCACAAGCCAACAACTAAGTGGGAATAATCTGGGACAATCTACCTATGAGAAGGAGATGATAGCCATCGTACATGCAGTAGATACCTGGCGACCTTACTTATTGGGGCGACATTTCCAAATCTACATAGACCATCAAAGTCTTAAATATTTTTTGGATCGACGCCTATCCTCACCACAACAAAATAAATGGCTCGCCAAAATGCTGGGATATGATTATGAGATCATTTACAAGAAAGGGCACGAAAATATTGTGGTAGATGCATTATCTCGCCAATTTGAGGACGAAAGTACCCTGCTCGCAATTTCCCTTACCATTCTAGAATGGATTGAAGAGGCTCACAGGGAATGGTTTTCACATCCCTAGCTCTGCCAACTCATTATTCAATTGTAGGTGGATCCAAATTCCACCAAGGGCTACTTGTGGCATGATGAGATTCTTCACTACAAGGACAGAGGTGTAATATCACCAACATCCACCCTCAAAAGCCGCATTTTGGCGGAGTTGCACTCATCCCCCACTGCCGGACATTTAGGCTTTCAGAAGATGTATGCTCGCACTAGAAGATCATTTTTTTGGACAGGCATGAAAAATGACATTCTTAATTTTTTAGCGGAATGCGACGTCTGTCAGCGCCACAAAGGAGAGACAGTCAAAGCATCAGACACATTACAACCATTGCCCATCCCGACATCAATATGGATGGAGGTTTCTATGGATTTCATGACAGGTCTTCCAAAGTCAGGTAACAAGTCAGTCATCATGGTGGTTTTGGACATACTTTCTCAAAATACTCATTTTTTCACCCTACCCCACCCTTTTACACCGACTTTGGTCGCTCAATCTTTCATGGACCAGATCTTCAAATTGCATGGAATGCCCACTTCCATTGTGTTTGATCATGACCCGATCTTCACCAGTAACTTTTGGCAAGAAATCTTCAGGCTACAAGGTACCCAACCAAAACTCAGTACTTCCTATCATCCACAAATGGATGGTCAAACTGAAGCGGTCAACAAATGTCTGGAAACCTACCTTAGGTGTTTCACTTCAGAAAAGCGACATCTCTGGGTACATTGGTTACCTCTAGCTGAATGGTCGTATCACACCAACTATCATGCCACCACCAAAGTGACTCCCTATGAAGCAGTTTATGGTCAACTCCCTCCTTCCCCTACTTCTTATATCAAGGGGTGCTCAAAGGTCCAAGCAGTGGATCAACTCATACAGAACCGCACAACCATGCTCGCCCATCTTAGAGAGAATCTTCATCAAGCTCAAAACCACATGAAGCAATAGGTAGATCAACATCGCTCAGAACACCAATTTCAAGAAGGGGATTAGGTATTTTTGAGCCTGCAACCATATAAGAAAACATCACTCAAAGACAAGGGTTGTCAAAAACTATCTCCAAAATTCTACAGACCGTATCAAGTACTTCAGCGCATTGGAGAAGTGGCCTACAAGCTAGCTTTGCAACCCACTGCAAAAATCCATCCAATTTTCCATGTCTCATGCCTCAAGAAAGTGATTGGGAACAATTAAAGAATTCAAACTAGTCTACCTGAACTGGATGAAGAAGGGTCAATCTGTCTCCAACCTGAACAGGTCTTGGACACATGAGAAAGGCACCTGCGTGGCCACATGATCAAGGAAGTCCTCGTCAAGTGGAAAGACACCTCTCTGGAAGATGCAACCTGGGAACCAACCACTATTCTTCAGCAATTTCTACATCTTCAGCCTTGAGGACAAGGCTATTCTTATGGGGGAGGGCATGTTAGGGTCCCACCCTAACCCCCTTATTTATATAGTAGGATCGAGTCATATTTATAGTTAAGTAAAGAGTCAATAAAGCCCATATTAATAATTGTAAGTGGTTAACCCACATTTAATGATGGGACCACAGTTAGTTGCAAATGGGCCATGGTATTAGATAGATGGTATTAATAAGAATCATGGTATTGCTCCATGCTATTGCATGTATGAGTCATAGATAAAGGATAGAGATTCCCTACAAGGAGCATCGTGTCTTATTTTGTAATCGAGATTTGCTCTATTGGAGGTTGCCCCTTCAAAGAGGCAAGTGAACATTGCTTTCTAAATAATAAAATACTTGCTATTATTTCTCACTGTTCTATGTTCTGGGTATATTTCTGCACATATTTGGTATTCTTGTATCGTCTTGCAGGTTAAGAGCATAACATGATACTCTATTGTTAGCTACAAACACACTTTCAGTCTTGATCCCAGTTATGATGATTTCAACACAATCACCTTCATCAACTTCAGATTTCTCACTCCACTTCATGCTATACTTCATTTCAAGAATATGCCAAAACATTTTTGCATCACATATTTCACCAAATTCATATAAAATACTAGAAAAAATGTTTTCATCCAGAGCTAATATGATGAGAAAAAATACTACTGCACCTCTACTCTTATCATGGGAATTTATCGAAGTTTCTTGAACAAATTACCATAAACATACTAAACCAAACAATCCTTCCATTTTCAATGCCCAAAGTTTAATTTTTTTACAATGATGGCAGAACTGGAATTAATCACTTCAATATTGCACTAGTGTTATGAAACCAGCTCACAAAGAGATAGAAAAGATAAATCAATGCCTTATAATTCAGCCTCTTCGAGGGGGAAACCTCCTTTACATTACACAAATGAACAACTCTTGGATGATACAAATGACAAAACCTCCTTTCTATATATAGGAGTCTAAGGGGTCACAATATAACCCAAGCCGACCTAACCATAATAATATAAGGCCACATAAATAACAATAGTAGGCTTCTGGGGTGCACAATAATAACAATATGGGGACAATAGGTTCACAACAATGACAATAAGGGATACAATGACAAAAGTAATGGGTTAATCACTAGTATTATAGGGACCTCACATGCCCCTCTCCTTCAAAAAAGTGTTGTCCTCAACGCTTGAATAGTTCTGGATGCTTCTATAAAAAATTCTCATCCTCCCATGTGGAATCTTCAACGGGTGAGTTCTTCCACTTGATGAGATACTCTGAAATTGATCGATTTCGTAGCTGTCGAGTTCTCGTTTCTTTAACTGCTTCAGGTTCCAATATGATATTTCCTTCCTCGTCAAGTTCTGGCAATATTGTTTGAACTAGGAGCTTGTCACCTATAACCTTATTTAAGCATGAAACATGGAAAACTGGGTGCACTCAGGAAGTTGTAGGAAGCTCCAATTTGTATGCCATTGTACCTATCTTTTGCAACACTTTGTATGGACCATAATACTTTGGTGATAATTTATTATCTTTCTTAGCTTGCTTAAGGGACATTTGTTTGTATGGTTGTAGCCATAGGAATACCCAATCACCTACATCAAAACTTCTTTCGTTGCGATGTTGATCTGCCTGCTATTTCATTCTATTATGCACCAAGGTGAGGTTATCCTTTAAGAGTTGGAGAACTTGTTATTGATTCTAGATGTGATCTTCCACTGCTTGAACCTTAGAATTTTCTCTTAAATATGATGTGATGGATGGTGGGTGATATCCATATAGTGCCATAAATGGGTTCATTTTTGTTGAATTATGGAAGGAAGTGTTATACCACCATTCAGCGAGAGGCAACCATTTGACCCAATGTGTCTATTTGTTACAAAGAAATGAAGATATCCTTCCAAACATTTGTTTACTATCTCAGTTTGCCCATCAGATTGAGGATGATAAGATGAATTGTGATTTAACTGAGTACCAAGACAAGAAAATAATTATGTCCAAAAATTTCCAGTGAAGATGGGATCTCTGTCGCTTACAATAATCTTTGGGTTTCCATGTAGCTTTTAAATTGTTTCCATAAATGCAGTAGAAATTGTATTGGCTTTAAATGGATGAGATAAGTAGAAACTGTACTGGCTTTAAATGGATGAGATAATGCACAAAAGTGTGCATACTTGGTAAGTCTATCAACTACCACCATGATGACACTCTTCCCTTCAGATTTGGGTAAACCTGAGATAAAATCCATTGAAACCTCCTCCCAACGTTGACTTGGAATGGATAAAGGTTGTAGTAGACCCGAGGTCTTAATTGTTTCAACTTTATTTGTTGGCAAACCAAACATTCCGCCACAAACTTTTGAATATCAGATTTAAGGCCATCCCAAAAAAATTCCTTCTTAACCCTGTGGTAAGTCTTTAAAAATCCTGAGTGCCCTCCTAAGGGAGAGGCATGCAATTCCATAAGTTTTTTTTTTTTAAGTTGGGAATTCTTACATAGGTATAAATAATCTTTGTACCATAATGAATCATTTTTCCAGCTAAATGTATCAGATGCACTAGGATCTTGTTGTAGCTTTTGAATGAGTGCCCCCACTTCTTCATCATTCTTCCATTCATCCCTTGCCTTGTTTATCCAATCTGGTTGGATAATAGATATGGCACAAAACAATTATTCCACATCCAACTTGGTGAAGTAAATTGATCCATGCAATTCACCCAATAGTTCATCAATGACAGAATGGGAAATTTATCTTTAATAGTGAGTTTGTTGAGCTCCTGTAATCCGGACACATGTGCCATGATCCATCCTTCTTGTGCACCAATACTACTGGAGCAGAGAAAGAACTTTGACTAGGTTGAATTATACCAGCCTCTAGCATTTCTACAACCATACGTTCAATTTCACCTTTTTTAGCATAGGGATATCTGTAAGGCCTGATGTTTGGAGGAACACTTCCTGGAATCAAATGAATTTCATGATCCTGATCATGAATAGGTGGGAGACCTTTTGGAGTCTCAAATACCTTGGAATGATTGTCAAAGACTTTTTGGAGATCTGGAGAAATAGATGATTTTGATATGGGAACCTCTAGCGAACATAATTGTGCAATTACACCCCGTTGTTCTTTCCTTAGAAGATTTGTCATTCCATTAGAGCTGATTATCTTTCCCGGTTTCCCTGCGATACCTCTTAATGCAAATTCCTTTCCTTCCGAAGAAAATTTCATGAAAAGTTCTTGAAAATTAAAAGCTATTGTACCCAACAATTGTAGCCATTGGACTCCTAGTACAACATCAGCACCACCCATTGGAATGCAAAGCATCTATTCAATACATATTCTCCCATGGATAGCTTGATATTATGGCACTTTCCAAATAAATTTATGGTTCCTCCACTTGCAACCCTCACTTAACACTCTAGTGCTGGATATAAGAAGCAATCCAATTCCTTGGCTATCTTACAATGAATAAAATTATGGGTACTTCCCGAATCAATCAACACTATTACCTTTTTCTTCTTGATATGTCCTTCTATCTTGATAGTTTGAGTAGTGGTAATTCCAACCAATGCATTACAAGATATGGTTAGATTCATTTCTTCTTTCTCTAGGGTTTGTACCTGGTGTATATCTTCTTCTTTTGGTGTTTCTTGTTCCTTTTCTTCCTCCTCTTCACAATCTATGTAAAATAATATCTTCTCAGCACACTTATGACATTTAGTGTATTTTCTATCACAACTATAACAAAGCCCTTTTGTTTTTTTCTTCCAATTGTTGGGGTGTCAACCTTGTAGGTTGTGGATGGCTGGGGGAAACAACACTTCCATCCTTATAGTTGTGAGTGGTAGGCTTCCTTGTTGCCATAATTTTGCTTTCCATTTTTCTTGCCAACCTGAATTCCTTCTCCAATGAGTCAGGTTCCCAAAGGCGAACCTCATGTTGGATGTTATCCTTTAAAGTCCCTATGAACATATCAATCCTATGCTCCTCTGGAATATTTTTTACCCTTATATTCAATTTTTGGAAGTCCTCAATGTGCTCCCTCATTGAATCCTCTTGTTTGAGGTTTATCAATTGGCTAAAAAAAGTGTTTGTTTTGTATCCTCATAATGTGCTGTCATTTCTTCTATAAAAATTGCCCAAGTCACAATTTGTTTACGAGAGCAAAGTCGTTGATACCATACAAACTTGTTTGGTTCCAAATATAAAGTTGCAATGTGTACCTTTTGTGTGTTCTGCACATTATGGAGATCAAAAAATTGCTCCATCTATAGTATCCATGTTACGGGATACTTGCCACCAAACTTCCTCATATCGATCTTTGGAACATGGTGGGTCTTTGTTCCAATGTCACAGTCTATGAAATCATGATTAACATTTCTTTTGTTCTCATCATCAGTTTCCTCTACAACATTTTCACGATTAAGAAGCCTTTCTTGTAGCAACTTTGTTAAACCTTCCTTCAATCCTTCAATGTATTTCTTAAAATCTTCCATGTTTTCATTCTTCAAATCATGATTAACATTCCTTTTGTTCTCATTATGGGTTTCCTCTCCTACACGTTTTCCATTAGGAAGCCTTTCTAGTAACAATGTTTTCATACCACCCATCTTAGCTTCCATCTTAGCTTTCAAGACGTCCATATTAGCTTCCATGCTATCCATCTTAGTTTCCACACCATACATCTTAGCTTCCATGCCATTCATCTTAGCTTCCACACCATTAATATTAGATTCCACGCCATTTATCTTAGCTTCTATTAGCTTTTGTGAGAGTGACATTTGTTGCACTTGGTCTCGTAATTTTGATATATCATGTAGCATTTCTTCCTCTTCTTCATGAGTCATGCTAGAGCCTTTAGGTTGTTTACTAGTTGTTTCCATTTTCTTTCTTCGAGGCATCAATACCAATAATAATGCTTCACTATGCCCTTTGAATTCCTTTAAACTAATTTTTTAAACCAACCTTCTGCAAATATTTAAAAACAAATACACACCTTTTTTCACTTTATAGTCACTCGATATTGAATCTAATGTATCTTTGAAATTTTGGATCTTATAGTTCAGAAATTGCAACTTGCAGTATCTCGTTGTGTCCTCTTTCCAATGCTACCAGTCTGATCGAATTTAGATTCTCCAAGAAAGAGTTATGCACAATCTCACAAAATGACCTGATTATATACCTTTTCAGAAGAGCGAACTTGTATGAAGTGCCACATGTCACTGTTTTGACCTTAGGATCTAAAAATATACACAGGAAACTTCATTTTGTCCTCTTTTTCTAACTTCTAACAAAATTTCAATCTAATGCTCCAAACAAAATTTATGACTATTTTCCCCAGGTCACCTGTTTGGAATGTAATTTGGGAATCTTCAAAAAGGCCAACTTCCTCAGATCATATCTCCGTAAATATAGCGCGAAAAGCTCTGAAATTTAGACCCAAGGTTTAGAATGATTTCTACCCAAATGTGTTTTTTTTTTTAGTGTCTGAAACGTCGCAGAAAAAGTTATAGTGAAAATGCCACGATGACCTATTTGGAACAGTGAAACCCTAGAATCCACAGCTCTGATACCAAATGTTATGAAACCATCTCACAAAAAGATAGAAAAGATAGATCAACGCCTTATAATTCAGCCTCTTCAAGGGGGAAACCTCCTTTACATTACACAAATGAACAATTCTTGGATGATACAAATGAAAAAACCTCCTTTCTATATATAGGAGTCTAAGGGGTCACAATATAACCCAAGTTGACCTAACCATAATAATATAAGGCCACACAAATAACAATAGTGGGCTTCTGGGGTGCACAATAATAACAATATGGGGACAATAGGGTCACAATAATGACAATAAGGGATACATTGACAAAAGTAATGGGGTAATCACTAGTATTATAGGGACCTAACAACTAGTGTATTCAAATTTATCTAGCTAATCCAGATCTATATTTAGATTAATGTCTTCATTGAGCATGAATTCTACGGCTAAAAACATTCCATATTCTTCCTCTATCCTCTAATACTTTATTTTCAATACTTTCAATTCTCTTTGAGACTATTTGAGTCTCCTTTGCTGACCCATGACTTGATCCACATGCTTTCACTTGTTCGCAGAAGGTTTCCTCACTTTTCTTGGTGACAACCACCTACACACTGCTCCCATATACGACTGACTAGCCTTTATCTAATTGTTAAACTTTTTATGTTGCTTTCCACATAACAGAATGGATGTTCAAGAGAATTTTCAGCGGATGAGAAATGGGCTTCAACGAGACATACTAAAAGTATGTGAGGGGATTCAAAGACAGACTCCTCGTGCTCCTCCACAGACATCAGGTTCAATGTATATTTACTGAATGCTGGATCAGATCAAATAACAACTGCACTCAATGCCCTTAGCTTCTGTGCCACTACATTTCATGTAACTTCTCCCTTGACTCCATGCTCCATGCAACCTTAATAAAAAACTTAGCACGAGGCTCCTCAATTCCAACACAACTTCCACACTCCACTATGTAAATATTGTCCACATCAAGCAATTAGGAGCTCAATACACAACGACACAACAACACCTACTTACTACTCCGTCACACCTATGAGATCTAAGCCACATAGGCATCAAGGTCAGCACAACCCTTATGCACCACGGGTTTCTCAGTAGCAACACAGTTTCAAACACAAGTTTTTACGATCACAACACCAATAATGGTCGACAAAGGGCTCCTATACACTAACAATGGGATTCAAACAACACTCCACACTGACGGGTTTCTCAGCCTACTGGTCTGTTGTTCCGCTTCCAACAATGCTTTCATAGTTCTTCACAATGACCTTAGCCGCACCATAGGGAACACACCATCCACTAGCCTCATAAAACAAGCACTAGCCTCTGTAAACAATTCCACAACACTACAATCACAGTCCACAGGCTGGAATCTTCCTTAGCATTTACACCGTGACAATGTTGCACTCACATTAGCTTCATGTGGAAGGCTGCGTGTTCATTTTGTGCTCACTAACCACCAATTTTAATGACTCTATAGATCGAGGCTCGCATCCCACTAGTCACCCCATGCTTCCATATCTTGAACAGTTCAAACACGCCAATGCAACTTACAAAAACAAGAGAAGAATGGTTCCATAAAGCCTCTACTCCACACTCCACGACTCTGGTTAGTGCACAAACTCTAAAACATAGGGCTATGTGGATAAACTAGTGCACTATTCCCAACAATAATCATAACTCCTCCTCTTGGCAGCACTACATAGATCTCAAACGTGTACCACTTATCGGTGCCTAATTCACCATCACATAATGAGGAACTTTTGCACCAATTTTACACTGGGTAGAACAATTTTAACATTGTTGATTCAAATGAGCAGTGATCAATCTCTCTAAATGTTCAATTCTGAAGATTGATAGCCAATTCCCACCGTATATTGACCTTCCACACTCATTGTACCTCGCTTCTTGACCCAGAGGTTGTCTCAAGCTCTAGTCAATACCATGCAACAATAGTCAGATCTCACAATGATCTTGTTCACTCCAGGTCCAATGTCTCCACATGCACAATGCCCTCTTCAAATAGTTCTCAGAGCTCCAGACCACTCAAACAACATATTATTAAATGGGTCGCTCCAACAACTCTTCACACTCCTCAGGACTGGAACCTCTACACCAATGCCCAACGCCTACTCAAAACACAGATGGATTAGTCTCAAGTGCTTATAACAACACTACAACAACCACAACAATGCGGTTCTTCACACTTTATCATCTCTCATGGAAGATCAGAAACAACTATCCACATTATAAGGTTTGAATATGGAGATTAATCACAACCATCGCACACTAGGCAGACTCCACGAGGCCTTCAAACAACTAAGCCAATACACTCTAGCCACCGAGCCCTCCTCTTACTCTTCACACCACAGATCCCACAACTTTGTGCACCATTGAGCCCACAAATTTAGCTCTAAGATCACACACTCCTAATTTCACCCTTAGCAGCCTCACAACTACTCACTTAAGCTTTGATACTATATTAGAAAATGAAACTCACTACATGAGCTTGCTTGTTTCATTCATCAAACACCATTATTTATACATGCCTGAGCAGGAGAATCAATAGTGATCTCCACAGACTAGAATTTACTTCTTACCGACTCCTGCCGACTAGGGAATATTGGTTGGTGCCATCGTGATTAATGTTCTGATAGTAAGCACTCAAGTTAACTGACTAAAGCCAAGTGCACATCACATGCAAGAACTACAATTGAAGTGAATCTAATTAATGCTAACTAGGTGCATGTACACCAACATCCCCCCTTAAGCATAACTTATGTGAGTGTGATGCAAAATGAATGGGTCTTGACAACAAGGCCATTGTAGGTACCCATGTGTTATAGGTCATTTTTTCTCATCTGGTCAATAGGCCTACAAACCGGATCAATCCACATCCGTGAACATGTTGTCATCATCCCTACACAAATCCCTAAGAATGACTCTTCCAAATTCTTGAGTTTTTGGGCCCGACTACTTCAAATAAGTGCTTTTAAGGCCCAATGTACCCTACTTCTTTAGGTACCTGCATTCAACAAGAGGTTTCTTCCCTCTACACCAACGTTGATCAATAAAAACTTATCCCTTGTTGGGGGTGTGTTGATTCTAAACATTTGGGAAAAATAAAAAGGATCCTAAATCTTCCTCTTCTAGAAGCTTCCAGGAGTTGTTTTAACCATTTACCTTGGATAAGAAGCTCGAATCCTATCTAAGCCTACCTTGGAAATTTCACCTCTTATTCATTGAATTCAACGTCCCATCTTAAGTGGATCTGAAGCCTAGATTGGTAAATGGATAAGAATTCATAAACTATCATCCCTCTTGATTTGATAATCACCCTATGAGTGACTTCAGTTTGAAGATTTATTAAACAAAAGGTATTACAGACTCATGTGCTCGTGTGTGTTTTGTGTTATTTAAGAAACGTATCGATTAGATTTCCAATACACAGAAAATAAATGGAAATATAGCAGAGAAATACAGTAAGCAACACAAAGACACAAGAATTTTTAATGAGGAGTTCACCCTATTCTCGAGGGCTACATCTCTGGTCCAGCTTTCAGTGGTGGCCTTGTTTTATTGTGTCTTTAAGCAGAGATTTACAATTCCAAGGACTCAATATGAGTTCTCCTGATAGTAGATTTTGCTTGGCAGGGTGGTTCTTGGATTCCCCAAGCCACTCAGAGTACACAGACTCGTTCTCTTCCTACCAGCTCTGTGACCCTTGGTCTACAGTGGAAAGAGCCAACTGTGATGCTCAATCCAGATAGATTCCTCTATGGGAAGGCTTGAATCTTCAAGCTCTTTGGTGCTCGATGCTGCCTGTGGTCAGCTTGGCCCTCTGTCTCCTCTTCTTGGCTTTACTGTTCTCTGTGTTCAGTCCTCCTCTCAGGGTTCACTGTTCACTATCTCTCTCGGTCACTCGGACTCTTCTCCGTTCTCCCTTGTTCTCTTCGACTGTCTCTGTTCATGGCTTTAGCCATTCGATATCTATGCCTGTTCGGTTCCTCTCCCTCCTATGTCGATTCACCTTCTGTAGCTGCGCTTGGAGTTCCCTATTTTGCGTCAGCATGAACGATTGGGAAGTGGCCACGTGTCTCCATCTAACTGGTGCCAGCATGCTTCGTCGATTCATTTCTTTCGTTACGCCGTGTATGCATTCTTTCTCCACCGTGGCGGTCAAATGGACTCCAAATCTCTTTAGAATGCGGCTTAATCCCCTATTGATTCTTCTTCCTCCATCGAGCACAATCTCAGTCGTCCGATCTGGGCTCCTCCAGATCCAACGTCATATGCATGTCGAGCGCGGTTGATTTGCTCGACCGATAGCGTGTGATCACGATGGTTTTTCTCTCACCTCCACTACCACGCATCGATCGCTGAGTGGGATCGCTCTGCTTTCCTCCAAAACCTTTCACTGTTCAAGGGCACCCCGATCAATACCGTCGGTTTTCCAGAGCGTGGGTCCCACCTTTTGTCCTTTAGCGCTTTTGCCTCTCCACCCACGGTTCTCCAGCTCCCAACATGACCGAGTGCCTAAGGCTTTTCCACTTTGGCCCTGTTTGCCTAGCGATGAGTGATTAGTGCTAAGCGCTAATCGCACATCAAAATCACCTCCTTTTCCCGATCTGGGGCTCCTAGGGGCTGTTTTTTACCTCCCGCGCAGTCTCCATGGGCCTCGGTCAGCGCGCTTTGACCAAGGTCCTCATCGTTCCACGTTGGCGGCCATTGCCACTAGTTCAAGGCATTTTTTATTGTTGTTTTGGGAATTTCATGGATTTTTTCAACTCGATACAGTCAAGGTTCTTTGACAGTCGTTTATGGATCCGATTCGAATCACGGCCTCCCTACTAAAAAAAGCTTTTGGAGCACCAAAAGTTGGTTTTCTTCAAGCATCGACTAAGTGAGGAAACTGTTGTCTCACTTGTCCAATCTCAATCCACTTCGCACTGCTCGGCTTCGAACCCTTAAGCCCAATCCTGAGGTATTCCACATGTCCACTACACGTCGTCCTTACCTTCCTATCTAGCACTATATCTTCTTGCAGCTCACTAAGATATTTAGGTAGCAGGTCGTCAACAGAAGGTAATTGACTCTACTCTTCAGGGTCCTCAATCATTGAAGGTTCAAACAATTTCAAGCAATATGTGTTCATGACTGAGTAGATGTGCATGTAAGCTGGTAGATCAAGGTGAAAAGCATTCTCACCAATCTTCTCAAGTATCCTGAAGGGTCCATACCTGATAGGTTTTAGCTTTTTACCTTCACCTTGCATCCTGTCATTTCTAATATACAGCTAGACTTGGTCTCCAACTTGAAAACTATGCTCCATCCAATACTTACCATGCCTAGTCTTGTACTTGGCCTGGCTCTTTTCCAGTTGTTCCTGTACTACCTGGTGGATCTCCTGGATCTGTTCAATGAAGCTAGTTGCCTTGTCCACATCACTGTGTCTATCAACCATGGTATCTTTACCAAAGACAAAATCCAAAGGAGACCTTGGTATGAAACCAAAACAGGTCTCAAAAGGAGATCTCTATGTAGAAGAGTGTTTGGCTCTATTGTAAGCATGTTGCACATCACACAAGTGTTCATCCCAAAGTTTAGGATGTTTGCTGCAATATCCTCTCAGTAACTGGATCACCGTCCTGTTAACTACTTCTGTTTGGCCATCTGTTTGTGGACGAAAAGCTGCGCTTTTCTTTAACTTGGTGTCCATTAGTTCCCACAGAATGGACAAAAACTTCCCCACAAATCGGGTGTCTCGATCAGATACAATAGAAGTGGGTAATCCAAAATGAACCCATACATGTTCAAAGAATAATTTTGCAGTTTGTTCAGCTGTAATCTGTTTACTACAGGGTATCAAAATACACATTTTGCTGAACCTATCCACAACAACATACAGATAATCATGACCTTTCCTAGATTTAGGAATTCCTCCAACAAAATCCATGGAAATGCTTTCCCAAGGGTGAGAAGGAACTAGTAATGGAGTGTATAAGCCTAAGTTTTTGTTACTGCGCTTGCTTTTAGCACACATAGCACATCCCTTTACATATCTAGAAACGGTCTCATTCATTTTCGGCCAATAGCAGAATATTTGCAGCTGTGCAACTATTTTACTTACCCCAAAGTGACCTGATATTAGAGAAGTGTGTGCTTCCCTAATTATCTTTACTCTCTTAGTTTGTGGAATGCAGATTTTCCCACAGTGATATAAGAGTCGGTCCTTCACATGATAGTCCAATTCTTCTACTCTTTTGCCCTGACTCAAAGTTGCATATACATCTTGAAAGTCCATATCCTGAGCATACTGTTCTATGTAGCTTTCATGCAGCACAGAATTATGCTTAAGTATGGTAGATGCATTTATAATGGGTCTAAATAACATGTCTGCAACCTTGTTATGTATGCCCTTTCTATATCTGATGACTAAATGAAACTGTTGTAGAAAACCCATCCACTTGTAATGTCTTGATTGTTGCAACTTAGTTTGGGAGTGTAGATACTGAAGTGGCTGATGATTAGTGTGTATTAATGTCTCTTTGCCCATTAAGTAATGTTTCCACTTTTTCACACTCTGAACTAATGCATACAATTCTTTATCATAGGTAGGATAGTTAACTGCTGCAAGATTAAAGGTCTCGGAATGATAACATATGGGTTTACCATGCTGTGTCAACACTGCTCCCATGGAATAGTCACTAGCATCAGTTTGGATCTCAAATGGTCTTTGCAGATCTGGCAGTGCTAGTACAAGTGTTGTACTAATCTTTTCTTTCAAGTGTTGAAGGCTTTCTGCTGTTTGCCTCCCCACTGAAACACCTTGTTCAATCCTGTCAAAGCATGTAAGGGAGTTGCAATTGAGGAGAAATTTGAAATGAACTTCCTCCAATATTCTGCTGCTCCTAAGAAGCTTCTCACTTCTGTAGCAAATTTGGGTTTAGGCCAGTTTACAATGACTACCACTTTAGAGGGATCTATTTTCAATTCACCTTCCCCTACTATATGACCCAAATAATTTAGAGAGGTTTTTCCAAATTCACATTTGGAGAGTTTAACATAATTTTTTTCTCTTTTCAAAACATATAATGTCTGCTTAACAAGATTTAAATTTTCTTCCCACGTTTTACTAAAAATCAGAATGTCATCTAGATACATAATAACAAAATCATCAAGAAAAGGTCTGAGTACATCATTCATTAATCTCATGAAAGTAGCAGGAGCATTAGTTAAGCCAAAAGGCATAACCAACCATTCATACAATCCCTGCTTTGTTTTGAAAGCAGTCTTCCATGCATCTTGCTCTGTAACTTTGACCTGATGGTATCCACTGTGCAAATCCAGCTTGGTGAAATAAACAACTTCCTTTACTAATCTAAAATATCATCTATGCGAGGAAGGGGATAATGATTTTTTATTGTTATCTTATTCAGTGATCAATAATCAATGCACATTATCCACGAGCCATCTTTATTTCTCACCAAAACGATTGGTGACCCACATGGTGATGTGCTAGGCCTAATGAACCCTTTCTCGAGCAACTCCTGCACCTGCTTCTTGATTTCAACATTCTCTAAAGCAAACAACCTTTTATACCTGTGGCTGCAATGATTGTTTCATCTCCTGAGTCTGACCCCAAATCTTTCTGAATAGCTGCAGCAGTCTTCTTCTTCTTTCCCTTGGACCTCTTAGGTCTCAACTCTGGATGCAAGATCCAACAATGCTCTTCATCATGCCCCTCCTTTTTATAGTGAGTTCATGAAGCTTTGCCTTTTTGTGCAGTGTTAGCCTTCCTCGCTTTCCACTTCTGCTTTCTTTTCTCCTTGCTCTTGCTTACAGTGGGTTGGGATGGTTCCCCAACTTCTGGATTTCCATTCTTTCCTCTAGCTTCTAGATGAGTAACTTGTACATATACCTCATCTATACTAGTGGGATTAAACATGAGGATTGTATGCCTCATGTAGCTGTGTAAACCACCATTGTACTTCAAGAGAGTCTCTGGTGAGTCTAATGAGATACCAACATCAATGCTCTCTTTCTGAACTCTTGAGTATACCATTGCACACTTTGCCCTTTCAACTATCGAAGAGTTTGCCAACTCATCATGGCTTGTTGCATGTAGGCCAATGGATAGAATTGTCTTTTGATTGCAGCAAAAAATTCACTCCAGACAGAGATGGTCTTACCATGTCTTTTCATATTAGCTTGGGTTATACCTTCCCACCAAACCAAGGCAATGCCTCCTAGGTGTAGGCTTTCCAGCTGAATTTTACTCTTGTCTGAGTCTATGTTTTGTACCTTGTAATACACATCAATTTGTCTAATCCAATAGTCCAAATTTTCATCATTTATCTCTCCATCATATATAGGCAAATCAAACTTCGCATCTAACTTAATCAAAGATGCTTTCTTATTATGCATAGAGCTATTAGGAGGTGTGAGAAAGCTTTCCTCTTTCCCCTTTCCTTTGGAGTGGTCATGGGAATGAGACTCATTTTCTTCTTTAACTTGTTTAGAACCTGATGAATCTTCATCCTTATTCTTTCTAAAGTCCTTATACATATCTTCTACCATAGACTTTATAGCTAGGAAGCTTTCTATGAATTGAGGATCTGGCCCTATAGAATCTTCCTCTGACATTGTCTTCCGAGAATAGACTCTCCCAATTTCAGGATTAGTTTCCACCAACTCTCCTTCTCCTAATTTGAGCTTTGATCTAGTGAGCATTCACAGCTAAGCCAACACAAGCTTGTCTAACCTTACAGCCTAAAGCTCTAATACCACTTGATATGATAATCACCCTATGAGTGACTTCAGTTTGAAGATTTATTAAACAAAAGGTATTACAGACTCATGTGCTGGTGTGTGTTCTGTGTTATTTAAGCAATGGATCGATCAGATTGCCAATACACAGAAAATAAATGGAAAGACAGCAGAGAAAAACAGTAAGCAACACAAAGACACAAGAATTTTTAATAAGGAGTTCACCCTATTCTCGAGGGCTACATCTCCAATCCAGCTTTCAGTGGTGGCCTTGTGTTGGCATTATGGCACAGGTTTAGAGCTATGGCACAGGTGTTTTCCTTAATGGCAACCTTCTTTGGTATCAGATCTTAGTTCAGGCACTTAGAAAGTAGAAAAAGACATATACGCAGGTTCATCTAGATGAAGGCGCGTATACACGCGGGTTATACATTACAAAAAGGCGTATATGTTGGGGATCATTCTTTTGGTCCATGACAGTTAGATCTTGGAACTTGAACCTATGTTTTGGACCATGGCGTCTCGTCAGATGTGCTGATCCCTAGTTTTGGGTTCATGGTATTGAAATGTTATGGTTTTGGACCATGGTATTGGGGAAGGCCTAAGGCTATAAAAGAGGAAGGAGATCTTGTGACAAATTACCATCTGAATTATCATTGAAGATCTGATAAAGTACTAGAGCTGGAATATTGGGTGGTGATGCAGATCTGGATCTGAAGCTAGGAGGAACCTTAGCGCAAAAGGAAGGATAAGTTCTATTCATGGGTCATAATCTTTAAGCTTAAATGACAATATCTTTGTATGATTTTGATCTGCTAGATGTGGCGCCTGTTTGATCTATAAGTCTGATAATCTGGGTTAATTAGTGATTGAATATTTGGAAGAGTGTGTTGTCTTTTATAGATCTGTACGCAGGTTCAGTAAGGTGAAGACGCGTATACACGCAATTTTAGTAAAGTAAAGGGGCGTATACGCAGGTTGTTCCATACGCAGAAGCGTATGCACGCTAGTTTCAGGCTGTTGAAATAGCATATATAAACTAAGTTGTGATCTATTTGCTTCTGACTATTGTTGTTGTGTTCTAGGTTCTATTTTCTGGTGTATGGTTTCTGGTACTGTGTTTTGGGTACAGCTGTAAGAAGAATATCTACTTGGTTCAGATCTAATTTGTGAAAAGGAGATTGGTTGATTCTTGATGATTGTTTGATGGTTCCATTCTGAAAAATTGATGAAACATGGTCCCTGGAAGAAAGAGAAGGTTGTAGCCTTCTGTAGGCCAGCACCTACGTACTAGTATCTTGGCTAGTGCAAAAGCAAAGGGAGGTTGTAGCTCCCTTCCAGGAGAGCCTGGAAAACAAGAGAGGGTTGTAGCTCTCTACGGGTTGCAGCCTGCATACTGGTAAAAGGACTGCACCAGTATATTGTAAAAGAAGTTTCTAATTGAAAAGAAGAAAGAGACGAATTGCAGCAGGTGGTTTTCACCCACATTGGGTTTCCACCTTATATCTTGTGTTCTTGTGTGTTACTTTTTCTCTGCTCTTTTTTACTGTCTCTGGTTACTGTTATTTGATTCTGCATCACAGATTAACAATCATCATCAGAAAGATTAAGTAAAGTAAAAGCTTACTTTGTATACGCGGGCTTCCTTCTGTATAATAGTGTATATACGCAGGTTAATTAAACTGAAGTAGCCTATATCAGTTGTTTTGAAAAAGGAATAATTACCTTGATAACACTGATTCACCCCC
>APFE031153937.1:38023-93078 GCA_000404065.3 Pinus taeda | reverse complement strand
TTATCTACAGCTGAAGCGGAATATGTGGCTGCTGCATCTTGCTGCACTCAACTCCTTTGGATGATGCAGACCTTGCAGGATTTTCAAATCAATTGTACACCACCTATCTCCATCTTATGTGATAATACAAGTGCAATAAGCATTTCAAAAAACCCAATCACGCATTCAAAGACCAAGCACATACCGATCAAGTATCACACTCTCCGGGAAAAAGTGTTGGAACAAAAGGTCAAATTAGAGTATGTTCCTTCTAAGGAACAAGTTGCTGATATTCTCACCAAACCACTGCCCAGGAAACTTTTGAATATCTCAGACAGAAGCTGGGAGTTGTTGATGTATCATCTTGCTGTTAAATCTTGTCAGTTTCAAAAAAAATGGGTGTATGCGTGTTGGATAATGAGTATCCGCGTACATACGTTGGTTTGTAAGAGAAAGTCGCGTATATGGAGATTTGATGGATATTAGAAGGAGCAGGCTCTGGTTGAAGATATTCTGATGTGGGTCTGACAGAGACCATCCGACACAGGTTCAGGGGGAGCAGATAATCTTCTAATAATGCATTGTTGGCATTATTTTAGAAACTTTTGGTTCCAGTTCATAGCTATTGTTGATTTCAAGTGGAACAAAGGCAGAGGGCAAACAGAAGGAAATCTTGGTTGCTGATCTGAATGATGATTAACAGTTGCTGCTGCTATTAGTTGTTGATGACTTTTGTTTTAAATTTTCGTCTCTATGTCATGTATCTCTTTCTTATATGGTGTCAAGGTCATGTAATGGCCTATATTGGTTTCCCCACTATGCCTGGGATGAAGATGTAATTGGTCATCATATATAAATGTCTGATGTATTCCACTTGGTTGGATGGATGATCCCCACTTGGTTGGGTGATGGATGTATGTATTAAGTCTTTTGGTGATAGAAAGGCCTTGTATTGTTGCATAAGTCTTGGTTATTCTTAAAGAACATCCTTTTGCAGATTTTGCCTACAGTCAGGGGGAGCATGGTCAGCACAGCAGGATAGATATTTCAGCATGTACTCAGGGGGAGCTCAACCCTTTTTCCCTTGATGACAAAGGGGGAGAATGATCTTGGTGTTGCCATCAAGTCCAAAGGGGGAGATTGTTGGCATTATGGCACAGGTTTAGAGCTATGGCACAGGTGTTGTCCTTGATGGCAACCTTCTTTGGTATCAGATCTTAATTCATGCACTTAGAAAGTAGAAAAAGACATATACGCAGGTTCATCTAGACGAAGGCGTGTATATTACAAAAAGGCGTATATGTTGGTGATCATTCTTTTGGTCCATGACAGTTAGATCTTGGAACTTGAACCTATGTTTTGGACCATGGCGTCTCGTCAGATGTGCTGATCCCTAGTTTTGGGTTCATGGTATTGAAATGTTATGGTTTTGGACCATGGTATTGGGGAAGGCCTAAGGCTATAAAAGAGGAAGGAGATCTTGTGACAAATTACCATCTGAATTATCATTGAAGATCTGATAAAGTACTAGAGCTGGAATATTGGGTGGTGATGCAAATCTGGATCTGAAGCTAGGAGGAACCTTAGCGCAAAAGGAAGGATAAGTTCTATTCATGGGTCATAATATTTAAGCCTAAATGACAGTATCTTTGTATGATTTTGATCTGCTAGATGTGGCGCCTGTTTGATCCATAAGTCTGATAATCTGGGTTAATTAGTGATTAGATATCTGGAAGAGTGTGTTGTCTTTTATAGATCTGTACGCAGGTTCAGTAAGGTGAAGACGCGTATACACGCAGTTTTAGTAAAGTAAAGGGGCGTATACGCAGGTTGTTCCATACGCAGAAGCGTATGCACGCTGGTTTCAGGCTGTTGAAATAGCGTATATAAACTAAGTTGTGATCTATCTGCTTCTGACTATTGTTGCTGTGTTCTGGGTTCTGTTTTCTGGTGTATGGTTTCTGGTACTGTGTTTTGGGTACAGCTGTAAGAAGAATATCTACTTGGTTCAGATCTAATTTGTGAAAAGGAGATTGGTTGATTCTTGATGATTGTTTGATGGATCCAGTCTGAAAAATTGATGAAACGTGGTCCCTGGAAGAAAGAGAAGGTTGTAGCCTTCTGTAGGCCAGCACCTACGTACTAGTATCTTGGCTAGTGCAAAAGCAAAGGGGGGTTGTAGCTCCCTTCCAGGAGAGCCTGGAAAACGAGAGAGGGTTGTAGCTCTCTATGGATTGCAGCCTGCATACTGGTAAAAGGACTGCACCAGTATATTGTAAAAGAAGTTTCTAATTGAAAAGAAGAAAGAGACGAATTGCAGCAGGCAGTTTTCACCCACATTGGGTTTCCACCTTATATCTTGTGTTCTTGTGTGTGACTGTTTCTCTGCTCTGTTTTACTGTCTCTGGTTACTGTTATTTGATTCTTCATCACATATTAACAATCATCATCAGAAAGATTAAGTAAAGTAAAAGCTTACTTTATATACGCGGGTTTCCTTCTGCATAATAGCGTATATACGCAGGTTAATTAAACTAAAGTAGCCTATATCAGTTGTTTTGAAAAAGGAATAATTACCTTGATAATACTGATTCACCCCCCCCTCTCAGCATTATTTCCAACACCTTGTTTTATTGTGTCTTTAAGCAGAGATTTACAATTGCAAGGACTCAATATGAGTTCTCCTGACAGTAGATTTTGCTTGGCAGGGTGGTTCTTGGATTCCCCGAGCCACTCATAGTACACAAACTCATTCTCTTCCTACCAACTCTATGACCCTTGGTCTATAGAGGAAAGATCCAACTGTGATGCTCAATCCAGACAGATTCCTCTATGGGAAGGCTTGAATCTTCAAGCTCTCTGGTGCTCGATGCTGCCTGTGGTCAGCTCGGCCCTCTGTCTCCTCTGCTTGGATTTACTATTCTCTGTGTTCACTCCTCCTCTCAGGGTTCATTATTCACTGTCTCTCTTGGTCACTCGGACTCTTCTCTGTTCTCCCTTGTTCTGTTCGACTGTTTCTATTCATGGCTTTAGCCATTCGATCTCTATTCCTGTTCGATTCCTCTCCCGCCTGTGTCGATTCACCTTCTGTAGCTGCGCTTGGAGTTCCCTGTTCGGCGTCAGCATGAACGCTCGAGAAGTGGCCACGTGTCTCCATCTAACTGGTGCCAGCATGCTTCGTCGGTTCGTTTCTTTCATTATGCCGTGTATGCATTCTTTCTCCACTGTGGCAGTCAAACGGACTCCAAATCTCTTTAGAATGCGGCTTAATCCCCTGTCGATTCCGCTTCCTCCATCGGGCACAATCTCAGCCGTCCGATCTAGGCTCCTCCAGATCCAACGTCATACGCACGTCGAACGCGATTGACTTGCTCGACCGATAGTGCGCGATCACGACGGTTTTTCTCTCACCTCCACTGCCATGCGTCAATCGCTGTGTGGGATCACTCCGCTTTCCTCCAAAACCTCTTACCATTCAAGGGTGCCTCGATCAATACCACCGGTTTTCCAGAGCGCGGGTCCCACCTTTTGTCCTTTAGTGCTTTTGCCTCTTCGCCTACAGTTCTCTGGCTCCCAATGTGACCGAGTGCCTAAGGCTTTTCCACTTTGGTCCTGTTTGCCTAGCAATGCGCGATAAGCGCTAATCACGCATCAAAATCGTCTTCTTTTCCCGGTCTGGGGCTCCTAGGGGGTTGTATTTGACCTCCGCCACAGTCTCCATGGGCCTCGGTCAACGCGCTTTGACCGAGGTCCTCGTTGTTCCACATTGGCGGCCATTGGCACTGGTTCAAGGCGTTTTTTATTGTTGTTTTGGAAATTTCAAGGATTTGTTCAACTCGATACATTCAAGGTTCTTTGAAAGTCGTTTATGGATCCGATTCGGATCACCTCTCCTATAAATTTACTGCCATCTACATCATCAAGGTTGGATTTTGGAGACTAACGACACCCTCATACTATTGCCTTGAATCTAAGAGATTCATCATCTTCATGCATTAGGGTGATATTGAGGTGTGCTTTGTGACAAGGAAGGACAAGTCAACTTGGGGAGATCTGTACAATATCAACTATTATTGTTGGTTGTAAACCTCCTCTTATTCATATTAATACAAAGAGTATATAATTTTCCTATATGCGTTATGTTACATTTACATTCATGTATTTCAATGCTTCGTTGATCCATTGAATAAAGTAATTGAATTATGATATGTAGATGTTTTGGATCCTTGGTTTGTTTTGATGTTATGTGCAGGTTCTAATTATAGAAATTAGATCTACGATTGGAGCTTACAAGCTGAGAGGAGAGAAAATCTTATGACAAATTCCAAGTAAGCATATTTCCATTCTAAAATGTCTGTAAGGGAAACTTCATATTCTTTACTTGTTGTTATTCTAGACCAGTCCACTAAGTATAAAGAAGATCCTTATCAAATCATCTCTCAAGTTTGTGAGTCAAACAACTTGCAACTTTTGAAAGTGTAAACATGTATTTGTTAAAAATCATGTTTTGAACCTACTGTAAGTGAACTTAGACTTTGCTTCAAATCTAGTTTCTAATACTTTGATTTTCATTACAACTTTTTATAAATAAATAAAAAAATAATATAATAATAATAATAATATTATTATAAAATTTATTTAAAATCTTAAAATCAAAATTCAATATTTTTCAAAAATAAAAATATGAAAAAAAATCGTTTGATCTTCTCTACATTGTTTTCTTTGAAAGTTATTTTTGTTCTTGTTAATAATGATTGTGGCCATCCAAACATGTAGATACCATGCATTGTTTTTTAAAAGAAACTAATCATTTAATCTATACAAGTATATAGATTAACCACTCACCAAACTTCTCATTAGTAAACGTTTCAATTGTCATTGTATTATGTGACCGAAACTTACATTAATTCAATCAATTGTGGCTAGAAGTTGTTTTAAAAATAAGGTTATTATTTATTTATTTATTGGGAAATCGAAAGTAAGATGTATATTTAAATATAAATTTTAATATTTTTTTAGTTGAAAGAAATAATGGGTAAACTATAATATGATATTATATTTTACTTAAAATATCGGGGAAAATATAAGGTAAAATATAATATAATATTATAGTTTGTATAATACTTAAATTTTAAACTAGATATTAGTTTGGGGATCAAAAATTAATTCGAAGACTTGGTCCTTCTAGCTATGAAATTGGTCACTCATAATGGTTAGTTATTTAGAAGGTTGGTCAAAGAGGGAAAATGTAGTTGAAATTGAGCTTGAACAAGGAATGTGTAGAGGGAAACCTCATAAGTATAAGGAATCTATGGTGCAAGTAGTTATCACAAACTAGGTGGAAAATTTCTTGTAATTGCTTCAGAAGAGATTTTCTAAGAGAGATCTCTCAACAATAGTAGAAAACTAAGCAATGGCTTTCAAGAACAAGGTTAGACTAAGACAGGTTATACTTCTAGTACTTGAATTGATGAGAAAGTTACCCCTTGCATTCTTAACATGAAACATGAATAAAGAGACTCAATACTTTAAAAATGTGGATCTCTATTAGCATAGTAAATAATTCATGACCTATGCCATGTAAAACAAGGGGAATCGAAACAATGAGATTTTAAAGCAATTGGGCTTATGGGATACAAGGCATGAAAATCTTATCAATACCATGTGAGGCTTTGATGTTGGTGGTGGGGACAACAATAAGTTAGAGAAAGAAAGAAGGAAAGTAAAGAAAGACATGATGGTTGAAAGATAGATAAATAAAAGGGAGAGCATGATGCTTTAGCAATGACATTAGAGGAGCATCATGAATCCAAAGGGAGGAGTCCTTCCATTAATATCCATTAACATAGAATCCAACTTTCAAAATTATATTTTAGTTATTCCAAATCTTTAAGTTTTGATTTTTTACTAATCATAATTTTTATTCCAAACTAAACTTTTTAAAATTTTTGTCTAAACCTAAATCTAAGTTTTCAATTTTCAATTTTCAATTTACTATACTTAATTGAGATTTATGTTTTAATGCTTCCAAATTTTTAAGGTATATTTTTTTCATAATTAGAAATTTTTATTGCAAATTAATCTCTCTAATATATTAATCTAAAACTAAACCTAAATTTAAATATTTAATTTTCAATTAACTATACTTAAACTCTTAATATAGAAGACATAAATCATTAAAATAATGATTATAAGTTAATTTTTATGAAAAACTACTTACAATTAAAAAAAAAAAAAACTTTTCTACACTTTTTACTATTTATTTATTTATTCTCTTGTACATTCTTATTACATAATTAACTAACTCATTACTTAACAAAATTATAATTATCCAAATTTTAAACACGACATACCACTTTTAAAAATAAAAATAACATAATTATAATTATGCAAATTTTAAACCTGACATATCACTTTCAAAAATAAAAATGATAGGATAGTTAAGTTATTTATTATCCTTACTTCCTTACCGACAACTTTAACATAATTATAATTATGTAACTTTTAAACATGACAAACCATTCTTAAAAATGAAACGGTATGACAGTTAAGTTGAAGATTATATATATATTAATTGATATTTTTTGTTTTTAATTTTAAATAAAGGAGGAGATGGGTAATTGAGCTATGTTTGTTTTTTTCTAAATGTTAGAGGAATTTGTTACTAATTTGGGTTTGTAGTAGTGTAATTTATAGCAAGGAATAGCTTAAGTGAAGGTAAATTCTTATTAAGATATGAATTGATTTAAATATTGGAAAAAAATTCACTAATTTTATATATATATATATATATATTATATAATAATTATATATATTGGTATTGATCTCAATTCCAAAAGGTTATTGCTGATCATTATAAGAAGGAAATTGCCTCAAGGTGATACAGGTAAGGGAGGGCCATTCACATAGCAGGTCAGGGAGGTAGTGCCTTCAGGTAGGGCAGGTTGTGCCAATGTGAGGTGCACCCATTACCCTAGCTCCTTCCTACACCCATTTAAGTTGACAACAAACAAGAGACAAGTTCTTCAATGGCCAAGAAGAGAAGGAAGTTGTTCCCTATCATATCTAGTTTTATGCTAGAGAAGATCACTTTCACATAACCCGGGAACGAGGCTTACCCCTGCGGAAAAATAGGTTATACCAGAACTTGATGTTCTGAACATGCATTACATACAACACACCTATTTAGGATCATACGCCATTCATAGACAACCACCAATCATAGTCGATCATATACATTGTTTAGCCATAGCAAGTCATAGCTATAAGCTATAGTCATTGCAATAAGCTCAAGTCATTGTCATAATTTAATGAGTTTATATATATATATATATATTATATATATATTATATTAATATATATATATATATATATATATATATATATATATATATATAGATATATATATATAATTTCGTCGATGTGTTATTTATTGATAGCAAATAGTATTACATTAGATATTAAATTGAGTATATATAGTTAACGATAAACCAAAGAAATGATTTAGGAGCTTTTACTTCCAACCAGATATGATATATCATGGTTTTTTTTCTCTTTCCTCCTACGTACATCTAGCCATCCTACACATTTATCAGATACAACGAGGATAATTGCATGTTCTCATTTTTCAAAGAAAGATCCATCTCTACTGCTTCTTCAGAGTGCGAGACATCCCTATCACTATGTGAATGGTCAGACTCCTGTGGGAATTTTGTTCCCACTATTTCTAGCCACAATTAATGCTAATGAATTTTCATTCTCCATTGTCGAAGCCTTCTTTTCCACTAAGGGTGGAGGAATATCAACTGTGAGCTACATAAGATCTTGCGAGGCTGAAGAATTAGTAAATGCCTTTTCTTGCTGAGGGTTTACCTTCTTATTACTTGTCACATTCGTGACATTTGAAGTTGCCTTTTGGTCACACCACCCATGGTTGGTTTTTCGTGGCGTTGTGGACCTTGACACCCCTATAGAGGCAAGACATGCACTCTGAAGATGCCTAAGCTACTGATAAGATTTGCCTCTAAACATTGTGTTTTTATAGTTCAAAGGCTGATGGAATTCCCTATCATTCCATTTTATGATGATTTTGTCTGAGAGGTTTGCACTTAAATCCATTTCAACACAAATGCGGGAAAATGAAATGAACCTGTTAGCTAATCTCTCACTATCTATTTTAACAAAGCGTCCAATAGCGTTTCCAATAGCTTCAAGGAAATCCGGCAGAGGTCACTAGAGGGGTAAGTTTGGGATTCTTACCTAGACCGGAGTGGCCAAAGTCTTCATAGAGAGCGGGTTGAACAGTAGAAACCATGGATAAATTGAGAATCCCGCACGACCCCAGAACTAGGGACCCTAGTCAAAAATCATATTTTTGTCTTCAAGATCCTTGAAGATGACAACGAAATAACCTTTGGAACAAAATAGAAAATCTATGTTCTGTGTCCAATTCTAAAAAACAGATTCCCTAAGGGTTGAAGGCGAGGGCCAGAATCCATTAAAACGATAGATGACCACATTTTGACCATATATATGAATCTATAACTGGGTGTAGAGTGTATTCATATTGATCATTGGAACTTGCAATGATTGTTCAACCAAAAAGGCCTGGCTAGTAAGAGGCTTCGAAGGTTGAGAGCTAGAGCTTGTATTGAGGGTTTCTTTAAAAGAGAGGAGTTTTGAGGCAGAGGATGTCCCCTTCCCTTTAGCCCCTCCTTGCAGTAAAACAATGAGGGAAATAGAAGCATCCTTCTTTATTCCATAATCCCTCAAAGCATTTTATAGATTTAATTGTCTCTCCCATAAAGGAGTTTCATACTCCCCTCTAAAATACTTGTTAGTTGATAAGTTTTTTTTGCAACTGAAGATACAACCTCCCATTCACAAACCATGAGACAAAGATTTTCCACATAGGGTTTTAACAAATATTGGGAAATTCTTCACCTCAAAATCGCGAGTACCATCCAACAACTAATTGCCATGAGGTTCTGGCAATAGAGGAACCCTCTCGAATACCAAGCCTAACCAGAAACTTATGTCCAATAATTCATTGGTAGCCTGGTAAGTAATTATAAAAGAACTAGGGCTGGCGGTGGCCATGGAGAAATGTTTTAAAACTTCGACTTGGGTTCAAAACCAACCAAGGGTCGACTCCAACTCAATATCGACTCAGCCAGTTTGATTTCAATGATTCGGTTGTTGTAAAGATCACATTAAATATTTATTTTTTTATGAAAAAAATAATTGTAAAGATTTTCATTCATATTTCCAAACACAAAGCATTAGAGTATAGAGAGCGGACAACATATGATGAAAGTAGGCTCATGAATATATCCATTATATCAAAATGGCACCAAGTGCACTGTCCAATACATACATGCTATAGAGATCAAAACAAAAACACATAACCAAGGAGGCTCTAAATGGCCTCTACAACAAAAGTAAATGATGTAGGCCTAAACCTGCAACCCCATAATCTTTCAAATTTGTGCATATAAAGCATGCACCTCAAATAATTGCCCAATTCCACTTCAACACACGGCAATTTTCAACAAATGTGCAGAAGCTTGTAATTTCACATTCCTAGCAAATTCATATTCTACCATTTTCTGCAGAATCTTTTCTCTCAACATATAGTTTAACTTTACAACTCACAAATTTAAAGAGATTCGCACTTATGCCAATGCTCACAATTTATTTCAAATAGAATTCAATGTGATGGGAATTCAAGTCAAACAATCTGGTCATGCCATTTAAATTACCTCCATCCAGTTGAATAACACAGGACTTC
The DNA here is from genome assembly GCA_000404065.3 of Pinus taeda. Lineage (NCBI taxonomy): Eukaryota > Viridiplantae > Streptophyta > Pinopsida > Pinales > Pinaceae > Pinus > Pinus taeda. The sequence goes on along the minus strand of APFE031153937.1, from coordinate 83,309 downwards.
AGCCTTTCATCTAAATTGGGTCTTCATTTACAATCAGCCAGTGCTCTCTGCACACACATTCACAATGATAAAGTATTGGTAGCGCTTACGGATATTCTGCGTCGTGTCTTTGCATCAGTTTGCCATCGAATTATACAATTCAATGTTCTTTGCTTCCCTACGCTTATGTATACATTACAATCTCTTGGAGCAGTTTTCCAGAAGGCGTTGGTTTCCTAAACTTCTTTTCAACCTGTAGCTGCATTCCAATTATGTTAAAGCAGTGTTCAATATATTTTAATATGATATAAACAAACAATGTTTATATGCCCACAATGTTCCATTCCTTCAACTGGATTTTCATTGCATTATATCTATACCAAAAAACGCTCCTCTTTTTGTTTATGTTTGACAAAAATCTTCTTAATTACTCGAACCGGGATTGTAAATCTGTATATGCCCTTATTTTCATACCAAACCACATCAATACATTCATTTCCTCGCTTCATACTTTGAACAGTGAATTATAATGTACTGTATTTCCATTACCACAGATTGGTCTCCATGGTTCATACACTTCTACGATGGCATCACTCATTTAACGTTTCCATACAATTACCATTTAAATGTTGTGTTGACTCTGTGGTAATTCTACAATTGGATTCGGTTATTAAACACAAGAACACGTTTGAAAAAACCCAATCAAACAACTTACTGTTCACCGAAGTTTCCACGTTTCTAAAGAGGCTGCGCCCATCTCTTCTTTGCTTGCCCAGCTTTTAACACTACCAACACACCAATTCCCACATCGTTGGTTAACACCTCTTAGTCCATCGTTACAATTTTGTAAAGTGCTCCTCGCCCGAACTGCTCCAGTTGGGTCGATTATGCATTTGTAGGATCTCTGCGTACATTCCAGAAGATGCAAAATGCCAGTTTCTACATCAGAAAGCCCAGTTACTGCTTTTTGTCCCACAGCATCGATTTATTGAATTTGAATTGATTCTTCAATGTTTTCAACGATCTCTGTTAAAAGTTAAACCTGAACGCTTCTTGGATTCTTCCGGAGCTCACGACTTCATACTCACTGGCGCTCTCCTTTGTACTTTATTGTTGTCCATCAAACTCCAGATCGGGATAAAGTGGTCCATTCATTTGACACAAATAAGCTTATGCGTGGATTTATTCAACATAGTTAACAATTGTTATATTAATAACCATCCTTTCAGCTTGGGCACACAAATCAATCTTACAATTTCTTTTAATTACCTACTTCCTTTGGTCGATCTTTCCAACAACCGATACTTCAATCATATATACATTTAACCAGAAATACATATAACTTTCACAATCAATCAACTAATGTATATAAACTGAAACAAAACAATGACTTATAAATTCTCGTTTGGCCTGATATTCACAATCTGTGGCCTTTACAAACTGCCATAGGCTTACAGCCCTGGCTGTTCAAAACCTCTCACTCTCTACTCACACTCACTCACAATCTCAATGTGCTTTTCTCTCAAAACCCCTTCCTATTTATACAATTTTAAAAATGATCTAATTAAATGCTCAATCCCCTTAATATCTCAACACCACTAAAATATCTCAACAAATCCTTAAATCTCTTTTGAATCCCTAAGGATCCTCTCTCACCCAAAATTAATGAAACTAATTTCTAAATTAAAATCTCTCATCCCTTTACATCCTCAACTGACCAAATTCTCTCATATTTGAGAATTATTTAAAAAATCCTCACTTTTAGAATTTATCTCTTATTTTATTTAAAAATACCAAATTAATTAATAAAACAATTAAAATGTCACACCCCCCTTTATTACATAAATTAAAAATGAAAGTTGGCCTTGATGCTCCTGCATCAGACTCCCAAATTTGAAATTAATCATGATCGCTTGATCATGTGTTCAGATCTCTGTTTGCCTGGATCCCATATCTTGTGCTGCAACTTTCCATTTGTCGTTGCTTCTGTTTGTTGTTCTTCTCCAGGTCTCCACACTTTATGCTGTCTTGCTCCACTTGTTGCACTTTCACAATCTGTCTCTGTCTTTATTTTGTTGCTGCTGCTTCTTCTCTTTCTTATCGACGTCTTCCTCTGAGATAATTTCAACATGATTCTTCTCATTAATTCAATTTCCTTGTCCAATAAATCTTCAAGCTGCTAATTTCTTGCTACCTACTGAGCTAAGACGGCTTGCTCAGTTCTTACTCGTTCATTTTTTACCGTCACTTGCTGACTTCTTGCTTCTATACTTGTTTCCATTCTTACCTTCTCATTTCTTACTGCCACCCAATCATCCAAACCCTCTTGTCTTCTACAACAGAAAACTTCTTCTCTGTTTTCTCCTATCAGCAACTCACTGGACTGGTACATTGTGTACTCTTTTCTGCTATGTTCATCTCTATGCATCTGCAATTCCCAATTCTGAAATTGAGATTCTTTCTGCGCTGAATTCTAATCATTCAGCATCCTTTCCAGCAACATAACGTCCTCATCCCATGGATTATAAATTTCCGCAGAATTCTCGTCTTTCTCCTTCATTTGATTGCTCAACTGAGTCAAATGTCCTTCAACACCTGCAATAATACCTGCATTCACAAAACACTTGTTAAAACAAAAATCATAAGGCATTAGTGCCTTACTTCCCTCTGCTAGCATCTCAGTATGCTGTTCTGAATTCTCCCTCTCAATCAACAAATCAGTATGCTAATTCTCTCTTCCCAAAGAATTCTCTAAAGAACTCTCAAGACTATCAACTAGTCTTCCTCTCACACCATCTATTTCCATGATGTCTTTCTGTTCTCGTTCACTTTACTGAACTCTTTCTTCTGCAATATCCCTGTCATACTCTGAATTCTCCAACAAATATTCCAACAATGCAATTTCTTTGTGGCATTGCTGAAGCATATCATCATTACTTACAGTCCCTGCATTCATACACAAACTTTCAGTTTGAAAAATACAAAGTTCAACAGTCTCAACTGTTGGTTTATATGCCAGCTCTTCAAGCTGATCCTCTTCCTTATTCACAAGAACCTCTTCCTGTGTTGTAACAGCTTTACAAGATTGCGCATCCTCCTCAGTAAAACCTATAATCACATCACAATTGTCAGCTATAAAAACACAAGAGTTCACATTATCCAGCTAATCTGGATCTGCCCAATAGTTCAAGAAATCATCAATGATCTCTTGCTCTGTTTCATCAATTGAAACCTCCACTTTCAACTCAGCCGCTCTGAGTTCTTCACGTCTCAACTGTATATCCATCATCTGCTCCAGCTTCCTCAGCTCCTCTGTTAACTGCATGTTTATCTGTCGATCTCTTTTCTATTGTAGCCTCTGCCACTTCACTCTCTTCCTCATCAGCAAACCATGTCTCTGGTCTTTCATATTCTCCTGTAACAACTCCATCAATAGCTCAAGATGAACTACTGTCTCAGCTATCTCTTTCTCATACTCTTCGTGAGTCAATTGCGATCTTATGCCATTCGCCTTGGCATATTTCTTCTATTTTCCACTGTGGCCTCTTTCTGAACCTCTGCTTTTTCTTTTATGACTTTCAGTAGTCATCTCCTTCGCCATGAGTTTCTCACCCATGAGTTGCATCAAGCCTCTACAACAGCAAACTCTCTTGCTGCCACTTACCTCACCAATCCTTCCCTCTGGATCTGGTCTTTTGGTAATCACCGGTCCTCTGCTGGAACCCTTTAAGCATTTCTTCACTGCTCCTTTAGGCTTCTCTCATCTGCAACTTCCAAGGACACACTTTTCCTTTTCATTCAACCTCTGTTGAATCTTTAGGTTCTGCCACATTCACCTAGAATCTCTTGTTGGACTCCTTCATCACTGCACTCTAGCTGTGATCTACTTCTTCACGCTGAGATTTCTTCACTATGCCTGTAAATCAAATTATCCAAACATAACCTTTAAACCAGAGATAAATAGTACCTGTCAGCTCACCTTTCAAGATCCTGTTGATCTTGTTTCACTTTCTCAACTGCACAGCATCTCTGTGTTGCAATATTCATCAGTTCCAAAATCTAACATGCATTCATCACATGCAATTAACTTAACTTAAAAACTTGAATCTTCAAAGACTATTCCAGTTCTGATAACAAAAATGATGCAGGCCTAAACCTGCAACCCCAGAATCTTTCAAATTTGTGCATATAAAGCATGCACCTCAAATTATTGCCCAATTCCACTTCAACACACGGCAATTTTCAACAAATGTGCAGAAGCTTGTAATTTCACATTCCTGGCAAATTCATATTCTACCACTTTCTGCAGAACTTTTTTCCCAACATATAGTTTAACTTTACAACTCACAAATTTAAAGATATTCGCACTTATGCCAATGCTCACAATTTATTTCAAACAGAATTCAATGTGATGGGAATTCAAGTCAAACAATCTGGCCATGCCATTTAAATTACCTCCATCCAGTTGAATAACGCAGGACTTCATCCTTTCATCTAAATTGGGTCTTCATTTACAATCAGCCAGTGCTCTCTACACACACATTCACTATGATAAAGTATTGGTAGCGCTTAGGGCTTTTCTGCGTTGTGTCTTTGCATCAATTTGCCATCGAATTATACAATTCAATGTTCTTTGCTTCCCTACGCTTATGTATACATTACAATCTCTTGGAGCAGTTTTCCAGAAGGCACTAGTTTCCTAAACTTCTTTTCAACCTGTAGCTGCATTCCAATTATGTTAAAACAATGTTCAATATATTTTAATATGATATAAACAAACAATGTTTATATGCCCACAACGTTCCATTCCTTCAACTGGATTTTCATTGCATTATATCTATACCAAAAAACGCTCCTCTTTTTGTTTATGTTTGACAAAAATCTTCTTAATTACTCGAACCAGGATTGTAAATCTGGATATGCCCTTATTTGCATACCAAACCACATCAATACATTCATTTCCTCGCTTCATACTTTGAACAACGAATTATAATGTATTGTATTTCCATTACCACGGATCGGTCTCCATGGTTCATACACTTCTACGATGGCATCACTCATTTAACGTTTCCATACAATTACCATTTAAATGTTTTGTTGACTCTGTGGTAATTCTACAATTGGATTCAGTTATTAAACACAAGAACATGTTTGAAAAAAACCCAATCAAACAACTTACTGTTCACCAAAGTTTCCACGTTTCTGGAGAGGCTGCGCCCATCTCTTCTTTGCTTGCCCAGCTTTTAACACTGCCAACACACCAATTCCTACATCGCAGGTTAACACCTCTTAGTCCATCGTTACAATTTTGTAAAGTGCTCCTCGCTCGAACTACTCCAGTTGGGTCGATTATGCATTTGTAGGATCTCTGCGTACATTCCAGAAGATGCAAAATGCCAGTTTCTACATCAGAAAGGCCAGTTACTGCTTTTTGTCCCACAAAATCGATTTATTGAATTTGAATCGATTCTTCAACGTTTTCAACGATCTTTGTTCAAAGTTAAACCTGAACGCTTCTTGGATTCTTCCGGAGCTCACGACTTCATACTCACTGGCGCTCTCCTTTGTACTTTATTGTTGTCCATCAAACTCCAGATCGGGATAAAGTGGTCCATTCATTTGACACAAATAAGCTTATGTGTGGATTTATTCAACACAATTAACAATTGTTATATTAATAACCATCCTTTCAGCTTGGGCGCACAAATCAATCTTACAATTTCTTTTAATTACCTACTTCCTTTGGTCGATCTTTCCAACAATCGATACTTCAATCATATATACATTTAACCAGAAATACATATAACTTTCACAATCAATCAACTAATGTATATAAACTGAAACAAAACAATGACTTACAAATTCTTGTTTGGCCTGATATTCACAATCTGTGGCCTACAAACTGTCAGAGGCTTATAGCCCTAGCTGTTCAAAACTTCTCACTCTCTACTCACACTCACTCACAATCTCAATGTGTTTTTCTCTCAAAACCCCTTCCTATTTATACAATTTTAAAAATGATCTAATTAAATGCTCAATCCCCTGAATATCTCAACACCACTAAAATATCTCAACAAATCCTTAAATCTCTTTTGAATCCCTAAGGATCCTCTCTCACCCAAAATTAATGAAACTAATTTCTAAATTAAAATCTCTCATTCCTTTACATCCTCAACTGACCAAATTCTCTCATATTTGAGAATTATTTACAAAATCCTCACTTTTAGAATTTATCTTCTATTTTATTTAAAAATACCAAATTAATTAATAAAACAATTAAAATGTCACACCCCCCTTTATTACATAAATAAAAAATAAAAGTTGGCCTTGATGCTCCTACATCAGTCAATTGTAAAACATCACTAGGCACAAGTACTAGCTACTCTATCCTTGTATGTTGTCTTTATTTGTTCATTTGTTTGATCCATAGCCTCATAAATGAAGCCCATAGCCAATCTTTCCCCATCCACCAACCTCAACACCTTAACAAACTAGTCAGGGGTCCGGCTCGGTCGGCTCGGCGGAATCCAATTCAATCCAGCCAAATTTTAAAACACTGCCATGGAGAGCATGTTAGGCCCCATGTGCTGCATAACAAAGTTCTTAACAGCGAGACTCTCACCGCCATGGCTCATGAATCTTCAAAATAGTTGATGATTGTTGGAACTTTAAAATGTAGGGGCTTGTTGGGAATCATGATTGTTGTTAGACCAAAACCAACAAGTGTTAGTCAAGGATTGCATCCCCATAGATAAGGATCCACGAGAGGCGGTAGTCCATGTTGCAAAACACACGAGGAATGTTGGTTTATCCAATGTCCAACAATCTCCTCCCACTGGGTGTATATCGAACTCGTGACCTACGCTCTGATACCACTTGTTGGGAATCATGATTGCCGTTAGATCAAAACCGCATGTGTTAATCAACGATTGCATCACGAGAGATAAAAATCCATGAGAAACGCTTAGTCCAAGTTGCAAAACACATGAGAAGCGTTGGTTTATCCAATGTCCAACAAAACTTATCAATATGTGCCTTTCTCACTAAGACAAAGAGTATTGAAATTCTCAACCATCTTCGGCACCTCAACGACCGAGTGCTCCACCACAATGGGGTCGGCTGGAGTATCTCCGTCCCACAGTTCCAACAAATTGCTAACTTGTTGCGCGAACACAACCTTTGGGATCGACATCGTATGTTCGAGTCCGTTTGTCTTTCCATCAGCCGTGTAAATGCTTTCACGTGAGCAATCACTGCAAAAACACTATGTTCACCTAGCTGCAGAATTATATGTCGGGGCTTGTGATCGACATCGTATGTTCGAGTCCGTTTGTCTTTCCATCAGCCGTGTAAATGCTTTCACGTGAGCAATCACTGCAAAAACCCTATGTTCACCTAGCTGCAGAATTATATGTCGGCGCTTGTCGGCGTTCACTCCGTCGTCGTTCATCGTTTTCTCCTCCATCATACTAAGAAAATGGTATTGAAATCAATTCAGTATTGCTCGAGTATGAATCTACCTTAATTAACTTTTGGTGTATATACCAAAAACATTTTCATTAAAAACCTTAAAAATAAATGATCAAATATTATTATAATTTCTCATCGGATTTTCATCACATTTAGATTCCATTTCCACCAAAAACTAAAATCATGCTTCACCAATTCCACCAAACAAATGTCGAAAATAAATTCACAACACGCAAGAAATTCATTATTACTTTTTCTTCAACTAAATTCTAATCCATCGTTCCTTTTCCTTCAAATAAATTACTAACCCTATTAGCCTAGGTTGGAAAATGGCAAGAGGCCCATCACCTTCTTGTCCTCAACTATTTCATTTGGTACATCGGTTTCATCGATATCAAATTTTCATTTTCACCATTATTATTATAATTTCAATTAAAGAACAACAGCCAACCGTTTCCCACTGGTCTAGTGTGTAGGAGCTACTCCACTTAGCAGTTGTAATTCGGAGATACATATTACTGAAAGTTATAATTCCATGTATCCTCATGGAGGCATACATACTAAATGAATGGTATATCGGTAGCTAAAAAAAGTATGTATTCATGATTTTTTTTAAATCATAAAATTAAAATTTAATAATTGATTTTTGTGTATTTTATTATTCTCTTTCCTAAGGATATAAATAAAAAAATTAAACACATACACGTAAATATGATGCATTAGTTTTTAAAGAGTATAATCCATTATAATCTGTCTAATTAGCCCAAGCTATACAGCAAACCATTCATTAAGAAGATGTTTGAACGATCATTGTATTAAGGAGGCAAAACTTCCATTAATTAAATCAATAATGGTGAGAAGTCTTTTTAAAATTGAATTTATACTTTATCATAATAGTATATATAGGATGGGAATTCAAATGTTAAGTAGAAAATTTAATATCTAATTTTAAGAATTGATATTTGATTCTAGAACTAAGTACAATATTAAGAATTAGTAATTGATTCTAATAGTTAGTTTTTCTAGTTGTTAAATTGGTCACTTATAATGGGTAGTTATCCAAAAAGTTGGTGAAGGAGGGAAAAATTAATTGGAATTGAGGTTGAGTAAAGAATGTTGGGCCTCCAATTTGTCATGAGTTTATTGATGAAACCCTCTATTTTTGCATCATTCCATTCACCCATTATCATCATTTTTAACTATATTTCTTCATAAACTCACTAAATGTCCGCATACATGTTTACATGATTTATTATTATTATTTCCATTAGTTTTAATGAATTAAGAAGATTTTTGTATGGTTTTACTAATGACGACTTGGCTAGTTCAATATTCTGAAGCTCAAGTCAATTTCCATAGCCATCTCCATGGTTAAGGTAGTAGCACCACTCTAGAAGGAAATCCAACACTTGGACTTGGTTTCTAGAAGCTCCAATATGGATTTGTATTGGTCAAATTCCACCCAGCTCACACGTGTAGACCTCCAGTAATAAATCAAAGGAAAAATGCAACAATTTTGAACAGTCAACTTCAAATGCGTTTTCTGAGAAAATGAAAATGAATTTTGAAAAAAAAAACATGGGTTTTTCTAGCACGAGCTTAGGTTTCTAATAAGCGGTTTCCTCAAATTCATTACCATTTGGGATATTTTTCAGGTTCTTTGGAGCGTTATTTTCCAGATTGCGTGAGCAAACAATGTGTCAATGTGTCAATCAACGCTGAGTCAAGCAAAACAAAGTTGGAATGAGCTTCAACGAATTCATGGAAATGAGGTGTAATTTTAGCATCGATTCTCAGCCATAAGATTCTCAATGTGGTTACAATTTAAACTCTATATAAATGCTTCATTTAGAAGCAAAACATAGTTCATATTTTTATGTTATTGCATAGAATTATTATTGTGAAGAAAACTTTCTTTACACACTCTTGTTAATACAAATATATGTTATGGTGCTCTTGTACTTGTTATTGGTGATCTTCTTCATGTGATATGAGTTTCCAATAACTCACACTCGTCAGGAAGGGTCCCCTAAAGATGTCTGAGAATAGTTAGATGTCTTTCATTCTGAATTAATTTCTTTATGATTTGCATTGTTGATGGAATGTCATTCCATTTAGGTTCTCTCATATTTTCTTTTGAATAGGATCTCTACTTATTTTTCTTTTTTCCATCACAGGTTGAGTGCTTAAGAACAAAGAAAAAACAAAAAACCAAAAACATTTATTTTATGCTTAGTCTCAACTCTGATTTTGAATATGTGCATCAATAATCTTATGCTGTATTCATTTCTCTTTTAAGATTTCTCTTTACAATAATTTCAAGTCTATAGAATAGCTTTGCCTTCACAAGTAGACAAATTTTGATTTTGTTTTAGAACTCAGATTAAATTTATTTCAAGAATTCTTATAATAAATTCAACATAAATTTGCTTCAAGATTTCATAAAAGAGGCTTCTTTAGTGTAAATTTCCTTTTCAAGCATCTTAGAATAATTTTGTCTTTCAAAGTTTCATAGAATAAAAAGATTTCATTTTTTTGTCTTATAGGATAAATCTGGAACATTATCTTAGTTTTTTCATAGTTTATTTAATTCTCTAGCTTTCGGGAAAGAGTATGTGCATACTCATCTCAATGATCTTCATAAATAAGTTTCATTTTATTGTGATTATTTTGAAATAAATTAACTAGCTTTTTAAAAGTTGAAAGTTGATCCCTAGCATATATAGTGCAAGTATGCTTCACAAGTTCATAGAACTCCGGGTTCGACAATTAATTACAAGTAATTTAATAGTCAATCAAATTACCCAACAAAATGTGTAGGTAATCCCAAGTGTAAGGAATCTATGGTGCAAAAGGTAGGGCCATCCGGAGCTAGGTGGAATATTTATGGCAATGGCTTTAGAAGAGGCTCAAAAACAAAAACTTCTCAAAATTAGCGGGGCCAAAAAAGTAGAAGCTTTAGAGAACAAGATTAGGGCTAAGAGAGGTGAAATTTCCAATGCTTGAATTGATGAGAAAGTTACCCTTTGGATTCCTAACATGAGCGGGAACAAAAAGATCAAATATTCAAAAGTGGATCTCTATTGGTGTATTAATAAAGGATTCAAGTGCCATGTAAAACAAGGGAAATAGAAAGAATGTTATTTTAGTCTTTGTTAGAATATTAAAGAATTCAAGTGCTATGTCAAATAAGGAAAATATAAACAATTATATTTTAAAACAATTGGACCAATTGGATAATAGGGATGAAAATCTCATCTACCCCATCTATCAAGGGCCCTAAAGCTACTGGAACATACAACAAGTTGAGGAATGAAAAAGGGCAAGGAAAACAAGGCATAAAAGTGAAAAGATAGATGGAGAATAAGAATATCACACTATTTTAGAAACTGCATCCAAGAAAGTTCCCCAATGGGGGTGCGTATAGAGCACATGAGGTACAAGGGGTAGTTGTCTTGAACATCGTGACATATGCACATTTGTCTCAACGTGTGGATTTTTTGGCGACGCCTAGAGGAGAAACAATGGGGCGCCAACCTGATGGGTTAGGGTATTAAATTTCCTAAGTTGGGTAGGGAGGAATGTTAGGGTGCCATCCCCATGGCCTAGGATATTAAATTTCTCACGTTGTGCATGGATTGGCATAGGTACGAAGGGTGGTGATGCAAAGGGGAGGATTACTCCTCCACTAGAAATTTAATTCCTTTGTTGCAAATTGTCCCTTGTATCAGATTTGTTAGTTGGAGGATGTGGTGCGACACCTTGTTATTGAGTTTGGTTTAAAAGGAGTTGGCTTTGGCTTATCACTTTCATGGTCAATCCTACATATGGGTGAAGTAACATTTTTGGGTTGATGTTTTTTGTATTGTACCTTCATAATTCTCAATTAGGGTTGGAGTTTGAATTGGTGGTGGTTTTTTCGAAGCTACCTTCGCCAAACAACCAATTTCAAGGTATTTATTACCCTTGTCCAATCTTGGTTTCTGGGTGTTGGTATATGGGGTATTTTTCGGTATGGTTCTAGTATTTTGGGGGCAAAGATATGATTTTTATTGCCTTAGTTATGGAACTGGACTATTTATTATAGTTCCTTGTCTTGGTTCCTGCTGCATATTTCATCTGATAGTAGGGGCTATTTCTGGTAAGGTATTTCATCATTGCGCTCTATGATAAGGTATTATTGTGCAAACTAGATATTGTTGGTTCAACTGTTTTTTTGTAGAGTGTGGGTCTCTAGGGTGAATTACTCAAAGAATTTACTTCGCACTCAGCTCCATGTTATTATTTGAATGTCTTGTGTTGGACTTACCTTATGTTGGCCATGCACATACGCCTTCGATTATGTCTTCAATGTGCTGTTGCAAGTTGATTTTCTTGGTATCATGCTATTTTGGTTGTTGACAGGCGGTGGCACACCTTATTTTTCCTCCAGGTTCCCTGTGATGTTGCAACACTCTGTATTCCACATGGGTGCTCCTTTTATTATGCCTTAACAGTGTTTCTATATGTAGATTTGTTTGTCAACAGGTTATGATGGTAGTTGACAATGGGTCACACACCTATTTATTTCTCTGCAACATAGTGGCATTATGTAATCATATTTTTGGAAACCTGGGGTTCCATTGCATATGGGTTAGCTCAAATACTAAGCTCGACCATATTGCAATCTTGTGAGATATGTTCTGGAATTTTTTTTTAACCTCCGTAATTTCTGTGTATTTGGCTACCAAGTGGCTTGAGTCTTTGCGTCATATGTCTAATATTTATTCATGTGTCTTATTTTTATTCCAATGTATTTTGGTCCTTATCATGTATTCTTGAACATGTGATATGTATGTTGTAAAGCTTAGTTGTCTCGGTGTTAGTTAGACACCACTCCATCTTCTGGATTTGGTAATTATGGTCATTTGGAGATTTATGAGGTAATTATTTTTTATATTAATATAAATGTTGTCAACTTACACATACAAAAAGAAATTGCTTCAAAAATAATATCACCAATCCAAAAAAAAAGGTAAAAAAAAATCCTACTATTAATCTTCATTAACCATTCATTTGGAATTTGTTGTGCTCTTTAGATTTTAATTTTTTCTTAATTATAATTGTTATTTGAGAATGAATTTTTATAATTATTATTCAAATCTAAATTTTAAAATTTTAAATTTATAATACTTAATTCACTAGAAATAATAAAAGAAAAATCTTAGGTTTGAATACCTATAACTAGAAGGAATATATAATTTAAAAATAATATAATATGAAATAATTATAGTAATATTTCATTAAAAAAATAATTAACTAAATAATAATAACATTTCATTTTCATAAATTTACTTTATTTATTTTCATAAATTCACTCGAATAATGATAATTCATTCTCATGAATTCAGTCCAAAAACTAAAATAAATTTAAATTTAAAATTCATCTTCTTAAATTCACTCCAAAACCTTTATGATACTGGCTTATAATTAGTTACCAAATTAATGTTGATTAAAGAAAAAAATAGAGAAATTCTACAATCCGAGTGTCCTAATAATCGATAGAGATTCAATTCTGTAATCGCATGGATGACCAACAATCTGGTTTAAAAAATTTGTTTTTCACAAGTTTACTTCTTATAGTTCATTTTTGCATCTCTCTTCAAAAGATCTGCAACTATATTATTTATAGTGTTAATTTTGACTTTCATTGGTTGCATTGAAAGGTTGAGAAAAAAATAAATAAAATATGTTTATATCAGTTAGAAATAATTTTACACTTGACGTAACCCTTACGCACTAGTTATTTGTAGCCTTACGCTACATGACGCACTAGTTATTTGTTTTTTTAATTTATTTTAAAAATATTGAGGGCAAAAAATAGGTTATTATAATTTATTGTCAGATTTCCATGGTATTTAGATTATAATTCTATGAAAAAAACATCAGGTTTCGATTACCAATTCCACCAAACTAACATCGAAAAACAGTACACCCACCACAAATTCGCAACCCACAAGGAATTCACCGTTCCTTCAACTAAATTACTAATCCTGGAAACGTAGGTTGGAAAATGGCGAGACCTGCCATCACCTTCTTGTCATCGAGCTGTATTCCATTTGTTACATCGGTTTAATCGATATCAAATTATTAATTTTCATCATTATTATAATTTCGATTAAAGAACAACCAACCGTTTCCACTTCGCAATTGTGGTGCAACACTGCATTCAAGATTTCAGAAATACATATTACTGAAAGTTATAATTCTAGGAGTTGTCTATAATGCGACTTTTTGGAGATTCCGGTGACGGAATCCGGCGGAAAAAATGAGGTTAAATCTTGATTTTTAGTAGTTAAAATGGTTTTTTAACTGCATATTTGGATTCAGCACCCTGAAAAACCCCTTGGACCCTTCGATTGTGCAGAAACTAGCTATCAAACTTGGAATTCCAATAAATTGCTGCCGGATTTTGACCGGAAAAATCTGCTGGAAAAACTTTCAAAAAGTCTCATTATAGACCACTGCATAATTCTATGAATACTAATGGCGGCATACATACACAGAACTAAATGAATGGTATATAAGTCGCTTTCACAAATGAGAACAGTGAAAAAAAAAAAAAAAAATTGAGTTCTCCATCAAACAGGCCAAGAATGAGTTCTCCATCAAAAGCACTGCTATCAGAGAATTACCCATTATGGAAATCGGGGCGAGGGCGCTTAAACAGGCCAAGAATGAGTTCTCCATCAAAAGCACCAGCGACACTATGCGAACAAAGTAGAGAAAAGCATCGGGAGACCTGCGGAGACCGATGAGCCCGATGAGCCAATACCCAGGAACAGAACACAAGATTGCAACTATTAATAAAAAGGCAAGGAAGACAAATATAGCATTGGCAATGGCGTAAAATGAGACCCTGGAGGCTCCTCTCGAGGTTTCCCTCATCAAAATATTGAGTTCTTCTATGTATATGGGCAGATCCTATGTGGTGGAAGATAATAGAGTTGGAGTATAGCGCAGCAAAAAGTTAATCGTGGATAGACCCTATGTGGTGGAAGATAATAGTGTTGGAGTATAGCGCAGCAAAACATTAATCAAAGGCAACAAAATGCAAGACAATGGACTTACAGAGAAGAAAAATTAAGAATGCAGAGATAACACAATCCCATTTGAGAAACACAAATACATGAACAATGGAGAATGAAATCACACTTCACATTATAGAAGAGACCTTGGCTTTGCTTGAATTTTCAATCAAAGACAAGATTACAAATTTATATATGTGGGGAGAAGCTTTAGAATTCTCTAATTCAATGGGCGATGTGGTAGGTTCGGCTGAAGATGGTGTCGGTCATGAACGATGATAGCTTTCGAGGCAGGCGGCGTTGGTGCATTGTTGATATGTCAACTTCATTTGACTTCACATGATTTGGAATTGATCCAAGACAAACAATTAAGGTATTACCGACTCGTGCATGGAAGTGCCTATGTTATTTTATGCAATGGATCGATAAGATTGTGAAATACACAGGCACTGAAGCAGTTAGAGAAAACATAACAGGCAAACATATAAACACAACAAGTTTAATAAGGAGTTCACCCAACCCTCCAGGGCTATGTCTCCTGATCCAGCCTTCAATGGTGGCCTCTCTATTATGTTTTTCAAAGCAGGGTTTTTACAACAGTGAACTCAATTTGAGCCTTAATCAACAGATAGATATCAGCAAGACTGTACTTGGATTTCCCAAGTCTCTAGAGTATACAGACTATCGTTACTGATTATCGACCTCCCATGGGTCACGATGGTATGAGTCCAATTTCAGACTTAATACATGACAGGTATTTACAGAGGAGTTCGCTTGAACCTCTCAAGCCTTCTCTGGAGTACACAGACTCTCTGCTCTCTCTGTCTCTGTTTCGAGACTGCCTTTTCCCTCTGCAGGTCAACTCGATTTCTTCTTTCTGTTCTCTGCTCTTAGCTTTCCGCTTCTAGCTTACTTGCTAACTGCCCCCTTCTTTCTTTGTCAGCTCGTGGCTTTAAAGCCAACCTGCTTTGTGACTATTCATTTCCGCTTCCCGGCTTTCTGGTTCCCCTGCCTCTGTCTGTTTGAATTCCTCTGTTCTGCGTCATCATCATTGTATAATGCCTCACAGAGAGGTGGCCACCCATTTCATAACGAACTGAGTGTCAGTTCTCTTGGACGTTTTCGAACGACTGTTTTTACCGTTAACTCTAAGAATGCCTTGAACACGATCTTTTGCCAACGCATCGTCCACGTCGGACTTCAAATCTTATACAACTCTGCCTGTTTACCCCGTCAAATCCGGTCATCCATCGGATTGCATCTCTACTGTCAACCTGGAGCCTCTAAATCCTACGGTCATCGTTCATATCGGGCGGGTAAGTAACATGCCGTTTACCCGTCCGATATGAGCGGTTTTCTCTCTTTTCCGCCAGACACGTGTCACTCACTATGTGGCATCGGGCGGGACTTGTTGAAACCACTTGTCGCCTCGAAGCCCTTCTGATATCCTGTGGGTTTTGTGGGACCTCGCCTCTGATGGAATCAACGCGATATCCGTTATGTTTTATAACTTTTTGGGTCTGGGTCACTCGAGGCTTTTCCTTCTCTAAGGGGTTTGCTCGGCGATATGCTATTAGCAACTTGCCACCCCCGTTTCTCAAAAAAGACCTCCCGTTTTGCCAATTCATGATAGCGCACGTTACCATGGGCCAATGGTCTACGCGCTTGACTGAGGGTCCTCGTTGCTCAGCGTTGTTCACAAATTACCATTGTTTCGAGGATATTTTTTATAAGCTAATTCTTTGTAAGACTTTGAAACTTTGGCATGAATTTTACAAAGTTCATGAAATGTTTTACGATCCAATTCGGATTACGACCTTCCTACTGAAAAGCTTTTGGACCACCAAAAGTTGGTTTTTAAGCATCAATCAAGTGAGGGTATAGATTCCTCGCTTGCCCAATTTCTATCCATTTTGCACTGCTTGGTTTTGAACCTTTGAGCCCAATCCTAAGGTACTCAACATTCCCTCTGCATGTAGTTCTCACCTTTTTGTCCAGAACTCTATCTTCCTACAACTCATTGAGATATTCAGGCAACAGATCATCAATAAAAAGCAATTGACTCTGCTCTTCGGGATCTTCAACCAATGAAGATTCAAATAGTCTCAAGCTGTCTGCATTAACAACTTAGTAGATGTGCATGTAAGCTGGTAAATCAAGGTGAAAAGCATTCACACCAATTTTCTCAAGTATCTTGAAAGGTCCATACCTTATTGGCTTCAGCTTCTTACCTTCACCTTGCATTCTTTCTTTGCTGATATATAGCCAGACTTGATCACCAACTTGGAAACGATGCTCAATCCGATGCTTATCATGCTTTGCCTTGTACTCGGCTTGGCTCTTTTCTAGCTATTCCTGTACTGCCTGGTGAATCTCTTGGATTTGTTCAATGAACTTGGTTGCCTTGTCCACATCACTGTGTCCATCAACCGCTATGTCTTTCCCAAAGACAAAATCCAATGGATACCTTGGTATGAAACCAAAACAGGTCTCAAAAGGAGATGTTTGTGTAGAAGAATGTTCAGCACGGTTGTAAGCATGCTGCACATAACATAAATGTTCATCCCAAAGCTTAGGGTGCTTGCTGCAATAGTCTCTGAACAACTGGATCACTGTCTTGTTAACCACTTCTGTTTCGCCATCAGTTTGCGGATGAAAAGTTGTGCTTCTTTTCAGTCTGGTGTCCATTAATTCCCACAAGCTCGACCAAAATTTCCCAACAAACCGGGTATCTCGATTAGATACAATGGAAGTGGGTGATCCAAAATGAACCCATACATGCTGAAAGAACAACTTTGTTGTTTGTTCAACTGTAATCTATTTGTTACAAGGTATTAAAATACACATTTTGCTGAACCTATCCATAATAACATATAAATAGTCATGACCTTTTCTAGATTTAAGCAGTCTCCCAAAAAAGTCCATGGAAATGCTTTCCCAAGGATGAGAAGGAACTGGTAATGGAGTGTACAAGCCTAATTTTCTATGGCTAGGCTTTCTTTTAGTAGACATAGTACACCCTCTTACATATCTAGAAACTGTCTCATTCATTTTTGGCCAATAACAAAATATTTGCAACTGTTTTACTTACACCAAAGTGACCTGATATTAGAGAAGTGTGTGTTTCTCGAATTATCTTTACTCTTTCGGTTTGAGGAATGCATAACTTTCCCAAATGATACAAGAGTTGGTCCTTAATATGATAATCCAATTCTTCTACTTGTTTGCTGCGACTTAAAGTTGCGTATACATCTTTAAAATCTATATCCTGAGCATATTGTTCAATGTAGCTTTCATGCAATACCGAATTATGCTTAAGTATAGTAAATGCATTTATGATTGGTTTGGACAACATGTCTGTAACTTTATTTTGTATGCCCTTTTTATATCTGATGACAAGATGAAATTGTTGTAGAAAACCCATCCACCTATAGTGCCTTGATTGCTGCAACTTAGTTTGTGAATGTAAATATTGAAGTGGTTGATGATCAGTATATATAATATTTCTTTTTCCATTAGGTAATGTTTCCACTTTTTCACACTCTGTACTAATGCATACAATTCTTTATCATATGTGGGATAATTAACTACTGCATAATTAAATGTCTCAGAATGATAACATATGGGTTTACCGTGCTGCATCAACACTACTCTATGGCATAGTCACTAGCAATGTTCAATCTCAAATGGTCTTTGAAGATCCGACAATGCTAGTATTGTGTTTTTACTAATCTTTTCTTTTTAAGGTGTCAAGGCTTTCTGTTATTTGCCTCCCCACTGAAACACCTTGTTCAATCCTATTAAAGCATGTAAGGGAGCTACAATCAAGGAAAAGTTAGCAATAAACTTTCTCAATATTGTGTTGCTCCTAAGAAGCTTTTTAACTTCTATAGCAGATTTGGTTTAGGCCAGTTTACAATGACTGCAACCTTAGAGGGATCTATCTTCAATTCACCACCCCCTATAATATGACCCAAATAATTCAAAGATGTTTTTCCAAATTCACATTTTGAGAGTTTAACATAAATATTTTCTCTTTTCAAAACATCTAGAGTCCGCTCTACATGCTTCAAATGTTCTTCCCATGTTTTACTAAATATAAGAATGTCATTTAAATATACAATGACAAAATCATTAATAAAAGGCTTGAGTACATCATTCATTACTGTCATAAAAGTAGTAGGAGCATTAGTTAAGCCAAAAGGCATAACCAACCACTCATACAATTACTGCTTTGTTTTGAAAGCAGTCTTCCATGCATCTTGCTCTGCAACTCTGACCTGATAGTAGCCACTATGCAAGTCCAACTTGGAAAAGTAAACAGATTTTTTCAACTGATCTAATAGATCATTTATGCGAGGAAGGGGATAATGATTTTTTATTGTTATCTTATTCAGTTCTCAGTAACCAATGCACATTCTCCATGAGCCATCTTTCTTTCTCACCAAGACAATTGGAGACCCACAAGGTGATGTGCTAAGTCTTATGAACCCTTTCTCGAGCAGCTCCTGTACCCGTTTCTTGATTTCTGCATTCTCTAAAGCGGACAACCTATACATGCCGATGTTAGGCAATGGAGCATCTTGTTTCAAATTAATATCATGTACTATTTCCTTTTGGGGTGGCAAACTTTTAGGTTCTGGAAATAGTATATCATATTCTGAGACAACTTTTTCTAAATCAGCTTGTTGTTTAGCATTACAACCCTCAAATACTCTGGTTTTATCAGTAAAAATTGTTTGCATGAATTTACAATTCTTTTCATCTGCCCTGAGTTTATGAAAGTATAATTATTCTTGAGTTTATGAGCTCTTACAATATCTTCAATTCCATCTTTAACGAGTTGATACTTTTTTTCTGCTCTATATAAAATAGCTTTCCTATCATACAAGTAAGGATTTCCTAAAACAATTCCACATATATCCAAAGGAACTATATCTAACTCAACCTCATCTACAAATGTTGATCCAAAAGAAAACTTAAGTTTATATTGTCTATTCACTTGTAGCTTTGCTTTATCACATAACCAACCTAATGGATATGGTTTCTTATGAGGTGTGGTTAGTAATCCCAGCTTCTTTACAATTGCTTCAGAAATTAAATTTACTTGTGAGCTACTATCAAACAAAGTATCAATCTTTTAATTCTTGGAAATAACTCGAATATGAAAAAGTTCATGTCTTTTCTCTCATTTTCTTCATTATCAGTGGATTGTGCAGAATTACTAGTATATGCTTCATAATTTTTACCTTTTATCTCTGTGGTTGCGATTGTTGTTTCATTTCCTGAGCCTGACCCCAAATCTTTTTGAATAGCTGCAACAGTGTTCTTCTTTTTTCCATTGAACTTCTTAGGTTTTAGCTCCGGATGCAGAATCCAGTAGTGTTCATCATCATGCCCATCCTTCTTACAGTGAGTGCATGAAGATTTGGTCTTTTGTACAATATTTGTCTTCCTCTATTTCCATTTCTGTTTTCTGTTTTCCTTATTCTTGCTTGCAGTGGGTTTGATGATCCCCCAACTTTTGGGTTCACATTCTTGCCTCTAGCCTCTAGATGTGTAGCCTAAACAGATAACTCATCTATGCTAATGGGATTAAACATGAGAATGGTATGTCTTAAATAACTATGTAGACCACCTATATACTTCAGCAAAGTTACAGGTGAGTCCAAAAAAATGCTTAGAATCAAAGCTCTTTTCCTAAATTCTTGAGTGTAACTTTGTACACTTTGCCCTTTCAATTGGCGAAGAGTTTGCCAACTCATCATAGCTTGCTGCATATAAGCTAGTGGATAGAATATTTTTTTAATTGCAGAAACAAATTCATTCAAGGTAGAAAGAATTTTACCATGTTTCTTCAAATCAGCTTGTGCCCTGCCTCCCCACCATACCAAGGCAGTGCCTCCAAAGAGTAGGCTGGCCAGCTGAATCTTACTCTTGTCTGAATCAATGCTCTGCACCCTGCAATATACATCAATCTGTCTAATCCAATTATCCATCTTTTCTGCATTCAACTCTCCATCATATATTGGAAAATCAAATTTAACATTTAATTTAATCAAAGATGTTTTCTTTTTATTTTCAGGGCTACTAGGAGGTGTGGGCAAATTTTCTTCTTTCCCTTTGCCTTTAGATTGGTCATGGAGGAGAGATTCTTCTCCTCCTTTATCTTGTTTGGAGTTTGATGAATCTTCATCTCTACCTTTCTTAAATTCTCTATACATTTCTTCTACCATGGCTCTCATGGTCATGAAACTATCCATGAACTGGGAGTTTGATTCCAAGGGACTTTCTTCTGACATTTTCCTCTTAGGATAGACTCTTCTGATTTCTGGGTTAGTTTCGACCAACTCTCCTTCTCCTAATTTAAGCTTTGATCTAGTTATCATTCAACAAAAGAATCCAACGCAAGCTTGTCTAACCTTAGTAACCTAGAGCTATGATACCACTTGATCTAGAATTGATTCAAGACAAACAATTAAGGTATTACAGAATCATGTGCATGGCTGTGCCTATGTTATTTTATGAAACGGATCAATAAGATTGCGAAATACACATGCACTGAAGCAGTTAGAGAAAACATAACCGGCAAACATGTAAACATAACAAGTTTAATAAGGAGTTCACCCAACACTCCTTAGCTACGTTTACCGGTCCAGCCTTCAGTGGTGGCCTCTCTATTATTTTTTTCAAAGCAGAGTTTTTACAACAATGAGCTCAATTTGAGCCTCACTCAACAGATAGATATCATCAAGACTATACTTGGATTCCCCAAGTCTTTGGAGTACACAGACTCTCGTTATTGATTCTCGACCTCCCATGGGTCACGATGGTATGAGTCCAATCTTAGACTCAACACATGACAGGTATTTACAAAGGAGTTTGCTTGAACCTCTCAAGCCTTCTCTCGAGTACACAGACTCTCTGCTCTCTCTGTCTCTGTCTCGAGACTACCTTTTGCTTCTGCAGGTCAGCTCGATTTCTTCTTTCTGTTCTTTGCTCTTAGCTTTCCACTTCTAGCTTACTTGCTAACTGCCCCCTTCTTTATTTGTCAGCTTGTGGCTTTAAAGCCAATCTGTTTTCTGACTGTTCGTTTCCGCTTCTCGGCTTTCTGGTTCCCCTACCTCTATCCATTTGAATTCCTTTGTTCTGCATCATCATCACTGTATAATGCCTCACAAGGAGGTGGCCACCTATTTCAAACTGAGTGTCAGTTCTCTTGGACGTTTTTGAACAATTGTTTTTACCGTTAATTCTAAGAATGCCTGCGAACACGAACACATTGTCAGGGGTAATTTTAGGGGCGAATAATCACCCAAAGGCGAAATTTAAGGCTTTTTATATTTTAATGGGGCGAATTTTTAATTAAAATAATAAAAACTTTTTATATAATTAGCCCTCATTTTATTTAAAAATTAATTTACTTTTTTATTTTCGCCCAAGGCGGATAAATTAACTGAATCGTGATTTTCTTAAAATCGCCCCATTTTGATATTTGCTCCTGGTTTGGGAGATCAAAATCGCCATTTCTGATTTACGGTTTGGTTTTTCTGGTTTGGTAGTGAAATTGTGAGGATCGATTTGGTCTTGGAAGGTTAAATTTGTTTTGAAATGGAGGCGGAGCTTAATTTTTTCCAAATGAAAAGCGGCTCCCTGTTTTCACGAATTCAACCCGTTGTTTTCATGAATTCCGGATTCATGGTGTATATGGCTCCCGGCTCCCTTGAGGGCAGGGCTTCTGTACTATTTTTTCTTAATGTTTTTCTTTCTCGTCAATTCTAGATCGGGTCTTGATTTTGATTTTAGCGGCATTTAAGAGTATCCAACACGTAGAGGCTAAATCTAATATTCTTTTTTCAACTTTTGGCCGCAGATTCGGCTATTGCGAAGCCCCCTTACGGTTTTCCTGCCGCTTTAATTAAAAATCCAGGTAAGGTCTTCACAGATAGCAAAACCAAAATTTCATTCTACTATCCAGAAAACGCAGCGTAATTTTTTACTGACAATCCAGCTACATAGGTTTGGAAGGCTGGCGGCATCAAAATTTATTCCATCAAGTCTTTCAATGACGGAAATCCAGTTCTAATTATTGTTAATCTGGCATGTTGGGAGTTTTACGGTTTATGGGGTAGGCCGGGTTCGGCGTAGATAAGCGGGGTTAGAAATTTGTTGGAAAGAGTGGGTGATATATACCTCTGTAAACTTCGTGCAGGCCTGTAATTGAATAACATAATATTTCATTTTTCGGCAAAGAGAATAATCCTCTTATTCTGGATCGCAGGGGTTTGATGGCTCTTCCCCCTTAATAGTGCTGAGTTGGCAGTTGGGATGGGCCATTGGGAGTTGCAGCCTTTATTGTTATTATTGTAGCAGGAAACCTGAGGGATTAATGTTATTGTCGGGGAGAAAAGAATGGATGCAGTAGGGAGGTTGGGAATTATATTTCCCAGGGTGTTTATTCTGTGGCCGCACCGTTCCACCCGTTTGGTGGTGCTGTGGACATAATAGTTGTTCAGCAGGAGGATGGGACATTCAAATGCACGCCTTGGTATGTGAAGTTCGGTAAATTTCAGGGGGTTCTCAAGCGCCGGGAGAAAATTGTTACTGTGAGTGTGAATGGAAAGGAGGCAGGTTTTCACATGTATTTGGATCATAAAGGCGAAGCATATTTTTTAAAAGAAGACGACTTTGATGAAGAAGAGACGACCATCTTTTCTCCTCCAAGCGCCCCGTCATCTGGTGACGAGATTACTGCAACTACTAGTGAAGGTGGAAGTGGTAGTGGAAGAAGAATTGGCTTCAAGGATGTGGAAGATACAGTCGGAATAAAAACTGATGGTGAAAATAGAGCAGCAGGTGATGCAGCAGATCGTTCTTCTCAAGGCATTGCGTCCAGTGAAAAGAAAGGAGAATTTTTGATAGAACAACAGAGTTCCATTACTTCAAATGAGAACGAGCTCTCGGGTAGTAGTGCTTCAAAGTATTCCTCTTCCTCTGGCGTGAAGAATGGTAAAATTGTTTCAAAGTCACCTTCAAGGAGGAGATCCATCTTTAGCCTTGTTTTCAGAGGCAGGTCGCAGAGCTTTTCGGGATCACAAGTTGTCTGTCCCAGGAGAGATGAAGTGGATGGACATAGGGAGGAAGAGGGTGATAACATTCATAGGACAAGTTCATTAGAGAGGGCGGAGATAGTTGTTGACCTTTTTGATGCTAAATGGGCAACTGGTGATTCCACTAACAAGGGGCAGACTACAGTTAAGAAAAAATCAGTTGAAATGAGTTGCTTTTCCACCTCGTTTGGTTACGATTCAGGGTCTGTCGAGGGAGGCAGCAAGGAAACTGAGAAGAGACAAGTTATGATAAGACAGTTTGTTCATCTATATTTCCTTCCTTTCCCCAGGATATATCTGTTGTTGGTCCGATTTTGGATGATTCAGCAAACGAGAATTCTGTACAAGTGATAAGCAATCGTGTTGGTCCTTCAGCTTTCGAGTATTCTGGAGGTACTAATTCTGTTCAGCATGGTGATTCAGAGAGAGAGGGTGAGTCAAAAAGTGAGAATTTCGTACAAGTAATTTGCAATCATTTTGAGACTTCAACATTTGAGGATTCTGTAGACAGTATTGTAGATTTAGAGCATTCTGTCCGACTCAATGATTCAGGGAGACAGCAATCTCAGACAGAGGCTCAAATGTTTATGATGGAAGAAAGCTTGAGCAATTGTAATGAGTGCAGGAAACAAGTGTTTGGAAGTTTTCCTGCTTCACATTCTGAGAACATGGCCTCTAACGAGGAATACACGGATCCTCCAAATTTAAATATCCCTGAAGCAGTAGAACTTAAAAGTGTTTGCATGTACCAGGAGGAAAGCTCAAGCAAATTTAATGAGTTCAGGGAACCAATATCTGGGATTAACGTTACCTTTCAAACTGGGAACGGTGCCTCTGACCAAGAAGATACAAATTCTCCACACTTAAGCATTCCTGAGTCAGTAAAGTTCAATGAAGTCAATACCGAGGCAGTTTTACCGAGTGCAGACGACAGTCAAGACAGGGTGACAGCATCACTTTTGTCATCGGGCATACCTTCTGGAATTTCTGATTTAGGTGGTCCCCTATTCAATGCATTAGCTAATCTAGATTTGTGTATGGAATCTGATGAGAAAAGTAATACTATACCGCAGATGGAGGTTGCAGCCGAGTCTTTTGTCAAATCCAGTTCTAATGGAGAAGAACAGATGGAGCATAGAGAGATCCAAGATGAGGCTCTGGTACACAATGTCTTTTTAGTAGAGAAAAATGAGTCTTATGAATGCACTACATCCATTATGTTACTGGACGTTCGTTCCGGGACCTCTAATTTAAGTAATAGTCTACCGAGGGCCGATCCAGATACCTGTATCGAATCTGATGAGGGAACCAAAGCTTTACAAGGGGTTCAAGATGTTGAGCCTTTGATACAAGATAGGCAAGCTGATGAAAACGAACCAATGGATTACAAGATGCCAAATGAGGAAGCTGTCATTCATATTCTTCCTGGAAAAGAGATGGATATATCGTCTTTCTCTGATCACAATACCTCCACAGAAAGTGAAATTCTTGACGGCAAGCTGGTGACACAAAAATCTTTTATTTACAAAAGTGCACAGGAAGACATGGGGTTAATTGATACTTGCAGTCAATTGGCTGAGATTATGTTAGATAGCATGCCTAGAGGAAAATTTGAGATGCAATCTAACGGGGGAGTTCCTAAAAATGCTTTCAAGAAGTTTGCACAAACCGATGCCCCGCAGGAGCTAGAATTTATTTGGGCAAACAATCAGTCTGGAAAGCACGAACAGTTTCACATAGAGACCAAGGAAACCTATGCAAATGAATTCACGAGGAATGGGAGTGGCGAAGATCTGGACTTGACCTTTGATGATGATTATGGGCTGAAAAATTCTTTATCTCTTTCTAACCAATCCCCAGATATGCGAGAAGAAATGGGAGATTGCAACTTATACTTTTCTATGGATCAGGATAAAAGAGAGGGCAGAATGGTTGAGACTAATAAATCCAATGAAGAACTTGCATATTCTGATCAACAACCTGATGACCCCCAGGTACCATCTACTGAGAATATGAATGTAACAGACATCATAGGTGACTCCCTAGATGGCAGTATGTCTGAGCTGTCAAGGACTAGAACAAGCCCTATATGTATACCTGGATTGCATATGAAAAACAAAAGAGATATTGCAGAAACATCGTGCTCGTTACCTAACACGGCAAACCTTCCTGGATTGCATATGAAAGGCAAAAGGGATATTGCACAAACATCGTGCTCATTACCTAACACGGTAAACCATTTCTTAGATATAGAAAGTCTAGGTGTTGATCATATATTCAGCCGTTCCCTGGGCTTTGATTGTGGCTGTTTAAAACAAAGGATGAATGATGATATACCTTTCCCAAATTCTCAACACGTGAAATCTGGTGCTCTTGACAAAGAGACAGTCCATGGTTTGACCGCATCAGAGAATTCTTCCGATAGCTTGAAAAATGGGAATGCAACAGAAGCTGCAATTGCAAGTGTGCAACCCGACTCTGGTATTGGTATGCAATACATTACATATTCTGAGAATTTTGGTAGAATTTAGAACACAACTTGTTTCTAGTACATAGTTGAGTGAGATTGTGTTCTTTCCCATATCTGTCTGAAAGAACACGGTTAATCTCAAAATATCAAGGCATCATTTTTCTGAAATATTTTTTAAAGATACGATTCTACGTAGAGTGTTTGATATTGCTTTTATTCAACACTATTAATCTGCGTTTTTTAAGTGACAATGGATACTTATCTGTATTTTTAGTGACAATAGATACTTGTTTGTATAGAAATTTCTCTCTGTGGACACTTACTGTCAGAGGGAATGGGAACTGAGGCCGCGGCACAGGCTTTTGATTCTCAAAAATTGTCATTGGAGGATTTCCATAATTCAGGTGCACCAATCACAAAGAATAAAAAACTTGTTGTGAAAATTGGAGGACGATATTTCCCTTGGGATGCAGCAGCACCGATCATTCTCGGAATGGTTTCTTTTGGATTTGAAGAACCGGTTAATCCAGAGGGTGCAATACCTGTTGAATGGGTTGAGAATACATTAGGGAGGTGTACTTCTGACTCTTTTGTTACCTCTGGTGGTGGTTGGAAACTTTGGCCTTTTAGATTCAGGAGGATCAAGACTGCTGAAAGAAAGTCCGTGTCAATGCTGCCAAAAGATCAACTGATGGTTGATCCCGAAGCTGCTTTACAAAGCTCCTTTGATGGGGCATTGGAAATAAAAAGTGATTTTTACAGGCGAACTGGAAGACACAAAGTGAGGTCAAATACTCCAACATCAGAGCAGTTGTCGTCCTTGAACCTAAAAGATGGACAAAATATGATCACCTTTACGTTCTCTACAAGAGTGCTAGGGAAGCAACAGGTTCGCTATTGACATATATGTGTAAATTCTGAGGTACTCTTTATCAGTTTTTACTGTTAAATAAATTTTTAACTCGTGCATTTTGTTTCAACAGGTTGATGCTCGAATATATTTATGGAAGTGGAACACTCGAATAGTTGTGTCAGATGTAGTGGCACCATTACCAAGTAAATACTAAATATGCATATACTCAGTTCTCTAGTTCTAAACTTACCAATACGGAATGGTAATTGTTCTTAAGCATTTTATTGTAGTTTTAGCAAACATAATGGGTTAGGGAATGATGTTTTATGAATATAAAGTCCCGGCAAAGCAGGCAATTAATTTTTGGAAGACTGTTTAAGACGTTGTTGTAGTCCTCTCCTTGTTGTGTGCTTTACGGAGATGCATAATTAAACTTATTCTGTGTATATTTCTATTTTCAGTTGGTAAGCATGTGGATAAAATTGGTTAAAGTAGTTAATATTGAGCTTAATATGGTATAACATAAGCAAATGAAACCAAGACCCTTCCTCCTCAGCTCATTCCTGCTACATGGTTGGTCACTACAAAATCAGTGTTGCACTAATCGCGATTATATCATAAAATCGCGAGTTTTTGAAATCGGCGATATTATCGGCCGATAAATACATGTATTTTTTTCAGCATTTTTATGAAAAAATCGCGATTTTTTCGTAAAAATCGAAATAATAATAATAATATATTTTTTTTTATGAGGAGGAGGAGGTGACACAACCTACCCAAGCTACCCCCGTCACCAGTAGAGGACGTGGTCTACCTCCTGTAGCTCCTAGTTCTTCAGCGTCTAGAGCACAGCAGAGTCCACTGCCAACTCCACTGACATCTACATCTAGAGGGGCAAAGGAAATCAGTAGTACTAGACTTTAGTTATTTGGTTCATTTCATTGTATATGACATTATACTCATGATATGAGATACATTATTATATTTTTTGTTGATATTTTGAGGCTGAGTTGGGAGTCATGAGTCAGGGCTTACTATTCAGGACATGATTTCACTGTTATGTGTGATGTGGCACTAGAAATGATATTAAACATCTTATATATTAGTTCTTTTATCATATTTATGTGTCAATGTATTTATTTTATGTTGTAGATGCTTTAGATATTAAAAAATTGAAAAAAAAATGAATATTTTTGTGTGTTACCATTTTTTCCGATATTTTCCCCGCGCCGATTTAATCCCGATAACAATTAATGCAACATTGTAACATATTACAGATCAGATGTGTTGGGCCAGTTCATGCCTTTGGTTGGAAAAGATTGGACACAATCAGGCGTAGCACACCTTTTCTCCGCCATCAAGGTATGTTTCTCATGTTTATTTTGGTTTGTGACTTACTCTTGGTTTTCCATGTTCATGTGATGAATGTTTGCCACCATGTTAAGCTAAATTCTAAAAGTGATTTTCGAATATAATATGTGTTTCTTTAGAAAGCAATCGTTAGTTTTTTCATGATGTTGGTGTGCACTAACTAAATAGGGTATATCTTATTCTTGGTCAAGCTGTTTATAACTTAATGTTGACAGGTCTAGGAATTTCTAGGACTAGTATGTAAAATAGAATAAAGCTTTTGACTTGCATCTTCAACTAATTTCTGTTGAATCTGTTTAGGACAGAGCATTGACAAGTTTAAGTAGAGGAGTAAGTTTCATCTTAAGAAACTTATTTTTGAAGTACAAAAAACTGAAGAGAAATTTGTACCAGCACTACTACTGAACTGAAAGAATGGGAAAAATGGATTCCTAATCTAACAATGAATTAATATTGCAAATAATGGAAATTCATATAATAATTCAACTTACTGTTTTGAACCCCCTTAATGCAATACTGGGAAGAGAAGTGTTACCACCTGAAAATGCAAGTAATAAGCAGCTTGACCAAGAATAAGAATGTGAACTTTGGATAATGGTATGAGTCATTTGAGAGTGTTGCTGAAGATCCATGTGTTTACCTTTTGTTTCACACGTTGTGGGATATTCATGTATTTTGAGGTACATTTTGTTGTCGTGTTCACTTATTTGGTGGCAAGGATGCACATGTAGTAGACATTAATCTTTTGGCACACTTATCTACATATTTTCATGCATATTTCTCCATTGTAAGGTACCTTTGAGGCGTCTTCCACAGTTTTCAAGGCAAAAGTTACATATTTGAATACACTTCTCACCGCTTGGGTTCATCTCACATCATATGAGGCATTTCTACATACATTGAGACATGACTGATCATTCTTGTGGGCTTTGGGCATCATCTACAAGTAAATAGAGAGGTTTCCAAAGAATGCCCTTCATGAAGATTGATATGTGTCACCTAGAACCCTCTCAAGACTCATAGTGGTCAAAGAATCTTCATGGAAGGAATGCCTATCATTTTGAAGAATATATGGGAGTTTTCATTTCATAATCAAGTCACATGGGCAAAAGAAGAGCAATTCCCTAGTCAAGAAGATGTCACGTAGCATTCATATCACACGTAGCAAGGAGAACATTTGTGATGAGTGTGCCATTTATAAACATCTAGAATGACTCCTTTATGTCCTGTTTCCAAAGAATAATAGATATCTTTTGACAGAGTTCCCAAATTGATGCTAGATTGATGCCATTAGATGTAGAATAGCTAAGGCATTTGTGAATTGCTGTCATAATAGAGAGTGGGATGATTATTGAGGGAGTAATGGTGATTTCAAATTTGCCATCTAAAAACCCTAGCCACATTTGACCATTCTAATGGAGCGCTCCACCTTTTTTTGAGTTCTATTGCTATTTTAGGAGGAGGAGGTGGCACATGCGTCAACAAAGTCTAAATTGAGCCCTATTTTGTGCATATTTCCACCATTCATGAGCATTGCCTAACTTGAAGGATACTTCTAAACCTTCTTTGTGTACTTCAATAAAATTATTTTTAGAAGGTTAATGGATCTAGAACAATGTTACCAGACTTGGAATCGGCAATAAATCGGCAAGGCAAAAGAGCAAAGAGTTTTAATCAAATCGAGAAAAAACCGGTGAATTCAATAAATAAAGATATACACATATATTTAAAAAAACAAAAGAAAAAAAGAAAAGAAAAGAAAAAGAAAAAGAAAACCAACATTTTTCATTGATATTCAATAAAGTCATTCATTGATATTCAATAAAGCCATGTCCAAACAATCCATAATATCAATAGATGTCCAAAATATCATGAGTGAATAAGTATCTCATATATGTTGAGTCCAAACACGATCCAAAGTACTGAGTCTTGACTCCTAACCAGTGAATACATAGAACCAAAAGCATCTGCTTATAGAAGTTTATAAAATACTGCATACTAATTAGTAAAAAAACAGTATCTGAAATCTCTTGATTGTTGTTGAAATGATATGATAATGTTTTCCTACTGAAATCTCTGACAGAGCACACGCTGAAGCTAACGCTAGAGCACACTACACACTATGCCTCTATTACGCATAGTAAACTGAAACTAAAACCATGCCTCTACTACCTTCTCAGCGTATGAATTGCTGGGTTTGAGCAATGAGAAGTAATTTTCAGGCCGACGTTTAATTTTTAACCTAACTAAAACACGTGGCGAACAATGCAACAACCCTGAATGTTAAAACCCGTGCTCATCGAGTAGAGGGCTGAAAATCACCTCAGTCGCCTAAATCGCAATTAATCCGTGAGTCACGAGTTAAACTCGATCAACATATGTTTGACTCACCCATAGTTGAATCAAATCGTTTGAGGGAAGAGCAGAGTTTGACTCGTGATTAATTGTGAGTGATCGGAGATTCATGTCTTACTAATCTAGAATTACTGAATCACACTTTATTGTAAAAGGTTAGAGGTGAGAAAATTGGCTACAATATTCAACAGACAGGACATTATGAGTTTCTCAATTTGTGCTATTATATGCTATGGATTTTCTAATTGATATCTTGAAAACGCGGTCTGCGCTTGCCATCTATGCCTGAGTTCTGCAGCGGTTTGTTACTTTCAAGCCATGCCTAATGTCATATTATTTGTTGCAACTTTAATGTAGACAGCTAACCAGGAAGGCATTGGGTCATTCATAGAGGATGCTTAGGCATGATTCCAGGCTTTTGAAAATAATTGTGATTTCCATCACTAGTCATATCACTTGATAGAAAGTTTGGATATTCATGAGTGTGAATTTATGTTTGTGTGTTTACATACTTTCTTATGAATTAACTAATGCTCAGTAGCAGTAGACATTGGACAATTATATTTGTATACTTCTGTTTTAAACTAAAACAAATACAGGGCTAAAAGGAATGGATTGATTGCACTAGTCATCCTTCTATAACTTTCCAACATAGGCTGGAGTAAATAGATTGTAATTTGGGTAATTTTTCTAACTACAAACAGGGACATATTTGTGTATTGGTAGGGAAGCTATGATGGCCATTATGTCAGGCCAGGTGATCGCACTCCCTTGATCGTGAGCACGATTGTGATCAAGATGGAAGACTTCATAGTCTAGATTGATTGTTTAGCAGTGATAGTTAGTGGGCTCATTCACAAAAGCTTCTATTTCACTAATCCTTTTTATAGAGTTGTCAGATTCATTTCCAAAGGTTTTAGTTACACTATAGAGTTGAGTTTTGAGAGAGTTGTGATTCACAGTGTTAAGTATAGCAGATATGACACTTGAGAAGACAAGCATAGTAGATGTATCAGACTCTGTTATAAGCTTACCTGCATATTATAAGGGACTTGGTTGGCTTTTTTATAATTTTATAAACAAGTTCCATGTCGTGGAAATGTGAAAAAAATAGTGATATTGCCACCATGTGGCTCTTGTCATATATGGTTTTATACTTTTTCAAAAAATTCTCTAAGAGTTCACAATGCTAAGATTCACTAGGACTTTACAAAGTTTTATTATTTATTGAAAGACTCACCAAGATCTTACAAGATTTTATAATTGAGTAAAATATTCGCCATGCTTGGTGAGAGATTCGCCAAAAAATTATATATACATATTATATTATTGATAACATCGCCTTCCATTTTTCCTATATACCATGGAGATTCACCCATTTGTTATACATATAAATTTGGGGGGGTTCTTAAAATTTTCCCTGCTTTAGGATACCATAGGATCCTTTAGACCTGATTCAGTCTGAATGGGCTACTCAACTGAGTTGCACACTAGAATGTTATAATGTAACTATTGTAGAAGAGGATGAGGATCCACAGAAGATTAGCATTCTAGAAACAGAAGGTCACTATGAGGTTCAAGGGCTGCGGATTGAGAACCCTGATATAACTACACCATTGAAAATGAAACAAGTAAACATTGGTACTAAGGAAGAACCTAAATTCGTGAAGATTGGAGACTACTAGGATGACACAATGGTGGATAAGGTCGCTGAATTGCTTCGCGAATACTAGGGCTTATTCCCTACCAAGCTTATGGATCTGAAAGGGATAATCAAGGACCTAGGAATGATGAAGATCACGTTAAAGCCCGATGTGAAGCCAGTTAAGAAAAGGCCTTACCGTCTTAATCCAAAATTTAAGGAGAAGGCTCGCTTAGAGCTAGATAAGATGCTCGCGGTAGGTATTATTGAGCTTGTGGAAGAATCTAACTTGGTAAGTCCAATGGTGGTATAGGAAAAGAAGCAGAAGGATGAAATAAGGATATGTGTGGATCTCAAGAAGCTGAATGACACTTGTGTACATGATCCTTTATCGACTCCATTTACTGATGAAGCGTTGGACAATATAGGGGGCTAGGAAGCATATTCCTTCACTGATGGGTTCTATGGGTACCACCAGATCAAAATCACGCTGGATGATATGAGCATGATGACCTTCGCAAATGAGTGGGGTTGCTTTCACTACACTGTAATGTCGTTTGGATTGAAGAATGCACCTGCAATCTTCTCGCATGTAGTTGTTGTTGCATTCAAGGAATTTATTCATAAGTTCCTGAAGGTATATTTTGATGATTGGACTGTGTTTGGGCTGGTTAAGTGCCATGTAGCAAGCTTGCGCTTAAGGTTGGATACCTGCTGCAGAAACTAGATCGCACTCAATATCAAGAAGTGTTTGTTTTGTGTTCCTTTTTGGAACCTGTTGGGGCATGTGGTTTGTAGACAAGGACTGATGGTAGACCCCACAAATATCATGGTGATACTGAACTTGGAAGCATCAAGGAGTGCGAAATAGCTGCACGTTACTCTGCGACATATGGGATATTACAGAAAGTTTATCAAAGGCTACACCCAAATCACCATGCCTATGGAGAAATTGTTGAATAAGGACGTCACGTTCTGCTGGAACGATGACTGTAAGAAGAGCTTGGATATATTGAAAGAAAATACGGTTACCACACCAATTCTAGTCTTCCCGAACTGGAAGAAAGTGTTTAATGTACATGTCGATGCATCATGTATAGCGCTGGGAGAAGTATAGACACAGGTTGGCGCAGAAGGCTTGGACCATCCTATCACATTCGCAAGCCGAAGATTATCCAAAGCAGAGAAGAACCATTCCACCACTGAGCACGAGGGGCTAGATATGATGTCTGTGCTCCAGAAGTATAGGCACTACTTGCTAGGACACCATTTTAAGATGTATATGGATCACTCTATGCTGAAGTACCTAGTCAATAAGCCTGTGTTGGGGGGGAGAATCTGTAGGTGGCTCTTATTGTTCCAGGAGTATGATTTTGAAGTGGTTGTGAATCTTGGACGATTGAATGGGGGACCAGACCATCTGTCGTGCATTGACACAGGGGAGGAACCTACTAACTTGGAAGAAGGATTTCCTAATGCGGAACTATTTGTAGTGCATATCGTGGATGGTCATTTCAAGGATATAATACACTTTTGAACAACAGGAACTGCATCGAAAGGATACACTATCCAACAAAAGAAGCAATTAGTGGTGCGTGCGGCAGATTTCTCTGTCATTGCTAGGCATATGTACAATATTGGGACTAATGATATATTGCGACAGTATGTACCTGAGTTCAAATAAGCAGCATCCTTGTGGACGCTCATGGGGGCGCTACGAGAGGACATTATGTAGGGAAAGAAACTGCACAGAAGATTCTACACATAGGGTTGTGGTGGCCAAACCTTCATTAGGACGCAAAAGCATATTTCAAGGTGTGTGATGTGTGTCAAGGGACTAGCAAACCATCATGAAGGGACGAGATGCCTTTGAATCCACAAATGATGTTGCAATCCTTTGAAAAGTGGGTGATAGATTTTGTAGGACCCATTTAGCCATAAGGAAAGACAGGATTAAGGTACATTTTCACCGTGACGAAGTATTTGACTCATTGGGCAGAAGCGTAGCTAGTGAAGGATTGCACAGGCGCGACTGCTGCAAAGTTCCAATTTGAGCATGTACTAATGTGATTTGGATGTTCGAAGATCTTGATGAGTGATCATGGTATGCACTTCCTGAATGAGATGATCAGTGCACTTACGAAGGAATTTCAGGTATACCACCAGAAGAGCACACGTTATCACCCACAGGCTAACGGGACAATGGAGGCATTCAAAAAATTTCTTGAAAATGTGTTGACCATGGTTTGCAATGCTCAATGAAGTGATTGGGACCTGCGCATACCTGCAGTACTGTGGGCTTATCGAATGACATGCAAGAAGTTGACTAGACAAACCCCTTGTAGGCTTGTCTATGGTGTGGAAGTGGTGATTCCTATGGAATACATCATACCTAGTTTTTGCATAGCAGTGCTCACAAAAATGACGGATCATGGAGCCATGGAGGAGAGGCTTACACAACTGGATGAACTGGAGGAAGAAATATTTTTGGCTGGATTTCACCAAAAGGTCAAAAAACAGCGCGAAAAGGCATGGCATGATCGACACATCAAGCTGTGCACATTTAAGGTAAATGACTTGGTTTTCTGATATGATAGTAAGTTTGATAATTTCCCAGGGAAGTTCAGGATGCACTAGTTAGGGCCTTATGTTATTAAGGAGATTATCGATGGAGGATTGATACAGCCGGTTAAATTGAATGGAGAACCCTTCCCAGGAAAGGTGAATGGCAGATTCTTGAAGCCATACATTAGCAATCCGACCATGTGAGTAAAGGAGGGTAGCATAGTCTTAGCACTCCAAGCAACTGAAAGGAGGTGCGGGACTATAAACTACACTGCCTCGGTTGGGGAGCTGCACGATTGGAGGATGTTGTGAAGCAAGGACATGTCACTGGGTCCATGACAACCCTGAGGAAGTTGTGCTACCCAGGGAGAAATCGCGTAGGTCAGCTGAAATTGAATGTTAAAGTCACAGTTCATGAAAATATGGTAGAAGTGAGGCCAAATGGAGTGAACGACTAACATTTAAGGTGAAATTTATGGCTTAGATCTTTGAAAATATATCGCCAAATTGGCATTAATAAACCGATTTTGGTGGGAACGTTTGGATTTGAATTCAAAATGCGCTATAAATTACAAGTGGTTGTCCAATAAAAAACATTTGGCATTTTCAGAATTGAGTTGTTGTGCTCTCAGGTGCACATGAACTATGAATTCTTTCAAGATCTAGTAGCGAGTCTAGTGTTTGAACAACTGTCAAAGGAGAGACAAGAACTAGTGAATAGCATCATGTCGACACATGTAGAAGCTATGAACACCAAAGAAGTGGCAGTCGAGGAGAATGTGTAGGAAATTGATATGGAGGCTGAAGTAGTTTCTCCAGAAGTAGATGCTCCGGAAATAGATGAAGTATTGGTGGAGGTCCCTAAATAGCCAAGAACATCAAGACCGAAGCCAACCCAACCAAGGAGACCATGAAGGACAAGAAGGGCAAGCAGCCCGCCATACTAGTGCATGCTTCACCAAGGAGAAACCCAGCAAAGCCCACTTCCCAGGAGAAAGGAAAGGCTATAAACCTAGAAGCAGAGGAGGAGGATATCAAAGATGTACCGATGGATGATGAGCATGTGGGAGTGGAAGTAGAAGAGGTTGAAACCCATGGTGTAGACCCTATTACACTGTTGTTCGAGTATGTCCCTCTACGCAAGCCTAAGTCCAAGGTCCCAAAGGATATTGATGAGATTAAGACTCCCTCGCAAACCTCTCTACTACATGATGAAATTACTTTCGATGGTCCGCGCTTGGCCCGAGTACCGATACTGAAGCTTGAAGACTGGAACTTGGCCAACCACTACACCTAGCGACTGAGTAGCTGATGCGCCACATCATAGATACAAATACGGGAATGAAAACATTGGAGTTGTGGAGGTGGCTCAAGGGGGTAGAGAAGGTAGGATTGTTGAACCTGCTCTACATGTCGCACTATAATTGCACCCCCATAACAGTTTTGGTCATCAAGAAGTTGTTGTGCTTGGTGCATGATGGGTGTCTGTGGCTGGAGGAGTCGATACCCATCACCAATATGTTGATTCACAGAATAAGGCACCTACCATATATAGGCGAGAATCCCCCAATGATCTTTGGCGGAAAGGGTGGTGAGCAGGCTCTCGCAAAGTCAATGAAGTAGAGATTCAAGCTTGTGAAGAAGTCGTGCAGGTACGCTATCTCCAACAATGTTGTGAAGGTAGCAATGCAGATCTTTACAGGGAAGGTGATGCAGATGTGTCGCGCCAATGAGGTGCCAACACTTCTCGTCACGCTTGCATAGCATTGTGCAGAAGGAGTCCAGTTTAACTGGTTAGACTACCATTGCGGAGAGTTCCTGGAAAACTATTGTGAAGTGCAAGAGAAAAGTAATACCTTCCACTATGCATGGCTCTTGCTGTCTATTGTGCTGGTAGCATGGGAGCTACCATAGGAGAGCTAGTTCCCTTTGGTCATGCCAAACCTTCCTGAAGTAGTGAAGTACACTTCATTGAAGGACGCAAAGTGAGTTTGGGACAACAAGATCTTCTAGATCTTGATGGAAATGAATATCAGAATGGCCATCAATCGCAAGCCGTGATTTTCATCCACAGTATACACTATAATCTATAGAGCTATGCCAAGTTTAAAACTAATTTCCATCAAATATCAATCAAGGCATGGAAGGACCCTACGCAAAGGTGGTACGATTTGTCGTATCTAGCCACAGATGATGTCATCGATGTGGTGCTTGATAAATGGCCAGCAGAGTGGTGCACTACCACACACTTGGTAGTGAGTGGAAGCAAGTCTACTACACAGAAGAAGAAGAAATAGGCCAAGCTGAAGATGGCACAGCTGGTTGAAAAGAGGAAAAAGGAGGCCGCTGAGAAGGCCCAGGTGAAACAGGCAGGAAAATAGACAAGTGGCATAGAGAGGGGCTCTGATAAAGTCGCATGGTCACCTTCACATTAGATCGAAGAGGAGGACACACAATAACATGATACATACCCTCAAGAGACATCCTCCTGCATTAAGCACCTGAAAGAGCTGGAGAAGGTAGAGACCAGAAATAAATCCAAGGTGACCAAGACCTCATTTGACCCTATCACATTGACGAAGGATGACATATATGACATTGGTGACACAATTAGAGATGTCACCGTGGAGGCCCTGCAACAATTTGAAAAACAGCAACAGATCATCCTACAGGCCATCCAAACTAGGTGTCTACCAGCTTGGCTATCAACACATCACAGGCTATCGATATGTTGCGCATGAAGGCTTCCAGTGTGCTAGTGCTGCCAGATGGAGCACTAACTTGGAAAAATAAGGCTGATAGGCCCACTGTGAGTGCCTTGAAGGGAGTTGGATTGAACTTGGCAGTGCTTCCATGTGAAGCAATCCACCTCTTGCAGGATGGAGTAATTTAAGAGATGAGGGCCTGTGAGCACTGTGCCCTATAGGTGATCAATGAATAGAGGATAAAAAACGAACGGATGACCCTACAGAGAAATGCTGCCATCGCTGCTCAAGCCAAGGTGACCAACCAAAGCAATAAGATCATGGAGGTCATGGAGGAGGTGTACAAAATGGTCCCAGAGTTGGCCATTCTGGAGGAGGAACCAATCAAGGTTGACATCCACAAATTGGCCACAAGGGTGCACGACACTCAGACAGAGATGTTGTAGGTTCAGTTGGAGCTTAACCTACAGATTACAGAGCTCCAGTTGAGGGCACAACATTCAACACCACTAGAGGTAGAGGAATAGCGGGAGGACCCTGTCACAGAAGCAGTCATGATCATGGAGAGTGCAGTAGCAGACTGTAGACAGTTTCTCGAGCAATCATTTTAGGTCCTGACCAGCTTGCAAGAGGACCCAAAAATGCAAAGTCTAGAGAACGGAACCATGTGAGCTACAACAATGATATGGCGAAGTTAAGGGCATAGCGTGAACCGTCATGCTAACATAGAGGTTAGCCAAGCTGCAGGAAGCCAAGCAACTGAAGGAACAGGTGGATGCAGCATTGCATAAGGAAGCAGTGTTGAACGCATGACTAAATCCTTAGTTGGAGGAAGCTTATGTAGTCATAGGAAAAAATGAAGGCAAGCTTGTGACTCTGCAAGCGATGCAACAAAAGCTTCAGACTAACAGTGCAGGAGCAGTAACTAAGAAGACAGTTGAAGATTCGAAGCAGGTAGTAGCTCAGTGCATGACCGAAGTTGTGATCATCTGAGTTGAGCTGGATGGGCTTCATGCAAAGATCTTCATGCCTACTGAGTGACTTGAGGGTGAGTCACAATGTTTGTGTTGGGCGCCTGTTGGGAGCAGGATCCCCCGAGGGAAGTTTTGGGGCTAAAAGCCCATGTTTAACTCAATTTTTGTAATATAATTGTAAAGACTTTGCATTTTGTTGTTGTGGGCTCTAAGGTATTATGGGTCAAAAAAGGTAGTCTATCCTTAGTTTTGTAAAGTAAAGTCGGTTGTAAGGAACCTACCCATGGTCCGCGGACCATGGGATTGTATAAAAAGAGCTAAGCTCTAAGTAGTTTAAGGAGACAGACAATGGCAGATCATGTAATAGAGTGATATCTCTGAAGAAGAAGTCTAAGTCTTGGGTCATAGCATAGGTAGAGGCTCTACAGTTGAGTGCGCAAAGGCTTAGGGTAGAAGTCCGCAATTGAGTGCGTAGACCACTGTAGCTGCGTGTGTAAGGCGGACAGAAGTTGTAAGACTTGGAAGATATTAATAAAAAGAGATATTCTGCAATTTCTGTGTCTTTGTTCTGTTAATGCATTTGGATATTTTATGTATGAATTTCGTTTATTATGCTTATATGATATGCGAAGGAATGCAATTACATTGAATAAATAAACGCAATTATGAATATTTTCTTACGCGGTGTTAACCTTAAGTATTTAATGGGATAAGAAAATCACTTAGACTAATTGGGGAATCTGCATGGCACATTGCCATAGCAGCATGAAAGTACTTGAGTAGAAGGCTAGGGCTATGCGAAGGTTGATCATATACTTTCGTGAAGGTATTGAAGGTCAGAATAGATGGTTTGTATTGCAAGACCTAGAGCGCAGAGACTTGCGTGAAGGTAAGGATAGAAGGAATCAAATGACATCACAACCATCTCAGGGTGTGAAAACTTGATTCCAGCACCCCCCCCATACTGCTTCGGGTGAGACTTCACTCCGCGCTTCATGGGTTAATGCGGAAAGGGCCAATAGTGTAGGGCTTTGTTTGGCTAATTAATGTTGAACCTAGGTCAAACCCCTTCAATCCAACAATAGGAAAATTTATGTAATTAGTGAAAACAGCTAAAGTTGAAAGGATGTAGAAGATACAAATCATAGGTAGGATTAGCTAGCGAATCATCGACTGTAATTTCATTCTATGTAATTTGGTTATCGCCCTAGCTCTGGGGCTGGACTTGCTCTGATATGTACATTTTTTGAATCTGGTAATACAAGAGAACTGCCATGATTTTCATACACAACGTCTAATTTATGTTTGATGTATATTTGAAGTGCTGAGCTTTTTAGTTCCTTAGAAGGGGAACGAGTTGGTTGGCTAGGGCCTAGCCAACCCAGCTTGTTTACCCCTCATACTTTTGTTACTAAGAAAGATAGTGTAAATATTTCATTTGCAGTTGTGTGACGTTAAATTTTTCATATTTATTTTGAGATTCTGATGTAAATTTATTTTATAGTTAAAGTGTGAGTCAGATCTATGGTTTGAGATTTAGGTGAGTCTATTTCATTTATAAAATTCCTTTCTTGAATTTTATTTACTCTCAATCCTTGTCTTAACTCGCTTTCGATCAGATCGTGCAAGGAACTCTTTCCTGCACCAGTGCATGCGGTTGCCCACACTTTGGTTTAGCCATTCGTTTTGTAGAGAACATTGAATTACTTACCTGCATATTATTTCTAGTTATTTTGCAAGTGAATGAATTGTTAACTTAAGTAATTGTCTTCAGCGTTAAAGGTACATATTTAGAGGATCTGAAAGTAGTTGCATAAACGTATCATGAACATGTGATACTTGCAAAGAACATAAGAATTTTGAGTGGATTACCAAAGCTAATTGACACATGCAAATCACTTAGACTATTGTTTGATTCGTTTGAATTGCTTTTATTTCATGAATTTTATTTCCTTTGCAAGGTTTAATGAATTAAAGCATTTTATTTTCCACATATAATTTACTTCAAGATTCCATTTACAGTTGCAATTCTTTTTCAGCACATCTTTCAGTCCTTTCGAAAGTAATTTGGAAACTGGGTGAAGGAAACTCTGCCTCAGTGCAAGAGCTGGTCTCTTGTTATAGAAATAGAGTGATCTAAGACCTGAGGCTTAGGGAACCTTCACTAAGACATAAGTCTTCAATAAGGAAGGTCAAATATACTTTTACATAGAGACATTGTACCTGCACTAGTGCAAGAAGATTGCGACAATGCAAGAACATGTTGTCGTGGAAGGAAAATTAGGAGGAAGACAAAACTCTACAATGGCCCACTTGTCAATCTATTAGCCATCCATCTAAAGATGAGCATAGCATTTAATTTCAACATTTAAGATTGTTTCAGTCGTGTGAAAATTCGTTTACTTGATTTACTTGCAAATTGTCTTTGACATTCTAGCACTAGACTTTCCTTTGTGTTAATTTCCTTTACGATTATTTTCTATCTAATTGTGCAAGCATTTACTTTAAGAAGTAGAGTTAAGAATAGGAAAATTTCATACCACTACTCACATTACTTGTGCTTCATCTCTAAGTTTACGAAACCCCTGGGTTGACAACTAAGTGTTGAGGAGTTTGCTTAAGCGCCATTCCTACACCCAAGATTTTAGTGCCATTGCTAGGGATACTATTTGAATTGGTAAGAATTTTCCATTTTTTTTGCAATAGGGGTAAGTCTGCTATTATTTTTTCCCTACAGTGTGCTTCTATTGTTTGAAGGAATTTATAGGTGCCGATTTTTTTTTAGAATTGCAGTTTTTATTTGAATTTCATTTTGTCATTTTTGAAATGAATGCTTAAAAGAGTTAGGGGTCCTGTTAGCGCCTAAATCTGCATTAGGCTGAAGGAAGGCAAAATCTAGGGTAACCACAAATCACGCTCAGTCTGGTAGCTAGCCCTACCAGAATAGGAGAGGGCTCTCTCCGTGTCACGCTCAGTGAATAAATAAACAATATGGTCTGAGATGACTTACAATGAATATTGATTTTAGGCTAGGTAAATAAATATGAAAGAAGTATTTTGATAGATGACTGAGTTTTCTGGGATGTATGGGACCAAAGAACAACATGAGCAGAGAATTTAACACAAAGGCACAGATTACTTCATGAGGCAAGACACGCAGAAAGTCTAGCAATTAGTTTTGAAATAATGTGAAATGGAAAGATTGTTTAAGAGGGTGAAAAGGGCATAAATACATGAATCCTTTTCAACAGAAGAAAAACACAGAACATGAAAACTTTCCCAAAG
Source organism: Pinus taeda (assembly GCA_000404065.3). Classification (NCBI taxonomy): domain Eukaryota; kingdom Viridiplantae; phylum Streptophyta; class Pinopsida; order Pinales; family Pinaceae; genus Pinus; species Pinus taeda. The sequence goes on along the minus strand of APFE031153937.1, from coordinate 41,463 downwards.
GCAGAGCAATAAACTGAATTCTACCTTTTCTTACTTAGAAACTTTCACTGGAAATGAATATGAATGAACTGTGAAACATAACGAAATACATATGAAATAGAAAGAAAATACATTTGCTAAACTCACACCATAAGAATCTCATGAACTAGATCCGTAACCTTTTATTAATTCTTTGTCAAAATGTACAATGAGTAACTGAGTTTGTCTCCCACCGTTTCCTAGAAATTACAACCAACCCTTTGCAAATGGCTTTTCATACAATAAATAGACTTTTCCATCAGGAAATGGATCGACCCAAAGTTGGGGAGTTTTTTAAATCATTACAAACTAGAAATGAAAAGCCAACCATTAGTGACAGGTGCAGCGTTACAAAAATAACAAAATTGTAGCATAGAGTTTTTTGGGTGACTGCTCGCCTTCCTTTTGCCACTTGGATAGAAGCCAACCTTTCATGAAAATGTTTTCTAAACTTTGCCTTTGATGCCAGGAAAAATTTGTTTTAAATGAATGGGCCCACTTCGAGAAAATTGCAAATCAAAATTTCGCGGAGCGAAAGTGATTTTGGCTTTTGGGTCTCTGTGCGCCGCGTCCAAAACTGTATGCATCGTGCCACTTGGGAGGTGGTTTTGAGGTACTTGCTGAAGTAAAAATTGAGCCCAAGTGTGCTTGTTGGAAAGCCCTACCAGTTTAATTTCCAACCCAAGTATAATTTCTGAATTTGGTGCCCATTTACTTCTCCAAAACCTCAATCTCCTAAGATTGCTTCCTGTGTGCCAAAACAGGGGCAAAAAGGTCATTTAGTGAGTGTTTTTGACCTCCTCAGGACTCAAAACTTGCCCAAAATTCTTGGCCATGCACCCATAGTCATGATTTTTCATGCCAAATCCAAAAATATAATTTTTTTGCAATTTAGTGTTGGAAATAATACTGAGAGGGGGGGTGAATCAGTATTATCAAGGTAATTATTCCTTTTTCAAAAAAACTTATATACGCTACTTCAGATTAATTAACCTAAGTATATACGCGGTTATGCACAAGGAAACCTGCGTATACAAAGCAAGATTTTACTTTACTTAATCTTTCTGATGATGATTGTTAATCTGTGATGCAGAATCAAATAGCAGTAACCAGAGATAGTAAAACAGAGCAGAGAAACAGTCACACACAAGAACACAAGATATAAGGTGGAAACCCAATGTGGGTGAAAACCACCTGCTGCAATTCGTCTCTATCTTCTTTTCAATTAGAAACTTCTTTTACAATATACTGGTGCAGTCTTTTTACCAGTACGCAGGCTGCAACCTGCAGAGAGCTACACCTCTCTCTCGTTTTCCAGCTTCTCCTGGAAGGGAGCTACAACCCCCTTAGCTCTTGCACTAGCCAAGACACTAGTACGTAGGTGCTGGCCTACAGAAGGCTACAACCTTCTCTTTCTTCCAGGGACCACGTTTCATCAATTTTCAGACTGGATCCATGAACATCAAACAATCATCAAGAAATTCTTCATCAACCAAACTCCTTTCCACCAACTAGATCTGAAATCAAGTAGATACTTCTCTGCCAGCTATACCCAAAACACAGTACCAGAAACCACACAACAGAACCCAGAACACAGCAGCAATAAGCAGAAATAGCTAGATCACAACTTAAAGCATATACGCTATTTTGACAGTCTGTAACTTGCGTGCATACGCATATGCGTATGGAACAACTTGCGTATATGCGCCTTCACTTCACCTAAACTGCGTGTATACGTGCCTTTTCTTCACTGAACCTGCGTACAAATCTATAAAGGACAACACACTCTTCCAGATATTCAATCACTAAATAACCCAAATTTTTAGACTTATAGATCAAACAAGCGCCACATCTAGCAGATCAAAATCATACAAAGATACTATCATTTAGGCTTAAAGATTATGACCCATGAATAGACCTTATCCTTCCTTTTGCGCTGAGGTTCATCCTTCCTTCAGATCCAGATCTACATCACCACCCAATATACTAGCTCTAGCGCTTTATCAGATCTTCAATAATAATTCAGATGATGATTATGTTACAAGATCTCCTTCCTCTTTTATAGCATTAGGCCTCCCCAATACCATGGTCCAAAACCATAACATTTCAATACAATGAACCCAAAACTAGGGATCAACACATCTGACGAGACGCCATGGTCCAAAACATAGGTTCAAGTTCCAAGATCTAACTGCCATGGACCAAAAGAATGATCCCCAACATATACGCGCTTTTGTAATGTGTAACCCGCGTGTATACGCGCCTTCGTCTAGATGAACCTGCGTATAGGTCTTTTTCTACTTTCTGAGTACCTGAACTGAGATTTGATGCCAATGAAGGTTGCCATCAAGGAAAACACCTGTGCCATAGCTCCAAAACTGTGCCATAAAGCCAACAATCTCCCCCTTTGGACTTGATGGAAACACCAAGATCATTCTCCCCCTTTGTCATCAAGGGCAAAGGGTTGTGCTCCCCCTGAGTACATGCTGAAATATCTATCCTGTTGTGCTGACCAAGCTCCCCCTGACTGTAGGTAAGATATGCAAAAGGATGTTCTTTAAGAAGAACCAAGACTTATGCAATAATACAAGACCTTCCGATCACCAAAAGACTTAATACATACATCCATCACCCAACCAAGTGGGGATCATCCATCCAACTAAGTGGAATACATCAGAAATTTACATATGATGACCAAATAAATTACATCTTCATCCTAGGCATAGTGGGGAAACCAATATAGGCCGTTACATGACCTTGACACCATATAAGAAGGAGATTCATAGAGACGAATATTTAAAACATGAAAAAGTCATCAACAACTGATAGTGGCAGAAATTGTCAATCATCATTCAGATCAGAAACCAAGATTTCCTTCTATTCGCCCTCTGCCTTTGTTCCACCTGAAACCAACAACTGTTATGAACTAGAACCAAAAGCTTCTAAAATAATGCCAACAATGTATTATTAGAAGATTGTCTGCTCCCCCTGAACCTTTGTCAGATGGTCTCTGTCAGACCCACATCAGAATATCTTCAACCAGAGCCTGCTCCTTCTGATATCTATCAAGCCTCCATGTACGCTACTTTCTCTGTACAAACCGACGTATGTACGTGGATACACCTTATCCAACACGCGTACGCCCATTTTTCTCTGAAACTGATAAGATTTAACAGCAAGATGATACATCAACACCTCCCAGCTTCTGTCTGAGATATTCAAAAGTTTCCCTGGGCAGTGGTTTGGTGAAAATATCAGGAACTTGTTCCTTAGAAGGAACATACTCCAGTTTGACCTTTTGTTCCAACACTTGTTCCCGAAGAAAGTGATACTTGATTGGTATGTGCTTGGTTTTTGAATGCATGATAGGATTTTTTGAAATGCTGATTGCACTTGTATTATCACATAAGATGGGGATAGGT
>APFE031153937.1:7011-34154 GCA_000404065.3 Pinus taeda | reverse complement strand
TTAAATGGTTAGGTTTTGAAAACTAACCATGGTCTATTTTATTTTCTAATATAATTTTCTAGAAATTAATTTAATAATTTAATAACTTAACATTAAATATAGCATTATATTGGGTATTGAAAATATTATATATATGATTTATTAATAATTTAAATAATTAAATAGATAAATTGATATCTAATCACTTTTCTGGTTTATTTTTACCCAGTTTACTTGACTCCGTAGATCTGATAATATTTATAAAAAAGTAATATTATTTTAGATTTGACTGGGGTTTTAAGTTGAAAAATAGCCGTTAGTCGTTCTAGCCGTTGAAGTCTCTGCTTAGACTATTTAACACGCTATACTGGATCTGTATCTTCAACTTGTCCTGACGATGAACCACACTGGTTGGTTCGAAACGCGTCGACAAATGATCAATTTATGTGATTTCGCCAAAAAATTCTAAACAAATGTTATGGATCACAGAAGTCTAAATTCTTTGATACTTTCATATCTTGTCTATTATTTTGTGTTGTTTAACATGGTATCAGAGCATGTGTACTTTTTCCTGGCTCAAATTTGAGCCATTGTTTTTGTGGACCTTCTATGTATAGCTTTTAACCTTGTACAGAAATTACCTACATAAGAATTCTAAAAACATAAATAAACAATGGTGAGAGCATAAAACATAAAACAAATATACATAGATATTTTCTCCTGGATCCCAAAACCAAGACTACCAAATTTATTTTTCATTATATTCATTTCAATGTTACAATAAATATATATACACATTGAAGCATTCATAAATCCCAATCCATTAAACCTCGATTATAACATAACTATAGTTCCCTTGAACGGATCTAAAAGATGCCATGGGAAGAAAACCATCATGCCCAAAACCATGTGCGAAACCCATACATAAAACCCACTTGTCATGGAAATAATATAAAACACACCCAACATTATCCCACTTGTTGTTTTCTTTTCCACACAGAGGGTCACAAGAGAGCTTAGTCATTGGTCCAACCTTGCAATGCCCATTATTTATCTACACCAAGAAAACTTCTTAGTACTCATAGACTTCGTCAATGCATATGCAATATTCTTCAAAGTGTCCACCTTTACTAGGAACACCTTTTTGTCCTCAACCATATCCCTCATAACGTGATACTAAACATCAATGTGCTTTATCTTTAAATGCCAAGTAGGGTTCTTTGCCAAGAAAATTTCACTTTGGCTATCACATTCTGTCCTTATAGCTCATTGTACTAACCCCATATTTGAACACAATCTCTACAACCAAACTACTTCCTTGCTTGCATGAGTGGTTTCCATGTATTCTGCCTCTATAATTGAAAGTGCCACTATAGACTGTCTCTTACTCATCCAACTAACTGCACTTCCAAATAGGCTAAACACATACCCACTTGTAGATCTTCTTTGATCCAGATCTCCAGCCTAGTTTGCGTCAACAAAGCCACGAATGTCCAAAACTTTGTCCAATCTTAGTCTTCCTTGGTAGCATGGACCATAACAACTAGTGCCACACAAATACTTGAAAACTCACTTCATTGTTGTCAAATGCTCCTTCCCTCGCTTTGACATAAACCTGCTCAATACTCCCACTACATGTGCGATGTATGGTCTAGTACAGACCATTGCATACCTCAGGCTACCGACTGCACTAGTGTATGGAACATGGAACATGTCCTCTTCCTCTTCTTGTGTATTGTGACACTATTCAATAGATAAATTTACACCTACAGTAATAGGAGCCTTCATCGGTTTACTATCATGCATATTAAACCTCTATAGTATTGTCTCAACATACTTCCTATAGTTTAACCAGAGCTTCCACTTTGCCCAATCTTGTTTAATTTCCATGCCCAAAATATAGTTTTCAACACCTAGATCTTCCATGTCAAATTTGTAGGACAATTGGGCCTTCAATTCCTAGATAATTTATTTATCATTTCCAATCAACAACATATCATCCACATACAAGACCAGATAAATAACACAACCACCAATTAATTTAAAATGCACACAGTGATCCTCTATTCTTCTGGTGAAACAAAGTCCACGTATAAATGTATCAAATTTCTGATACCACATCCTTGGTGATTGTTTTTACCCATACAAAGATGTTTTAACTTGCATACCCGTTCTTTCTTTCCCTTCACCATAAATCCTTCAGGTTGCTTCATGTAGATCTCTTCTTCCAGATCCCTGTGAAGAAATGTTGTCTTCACATCCATTTGTTCTACCTCAAAATCAAAAGAAAGAACAATAGATATAGGTAATTTAATAGAATATACCTTTGCAACAGGTGAAAAAATATCACCAAAATCAATTCCTAGCACCTGAGAATAACCTTTTGCTACTAACTGATATTTATATTTATCCACCTTGCCTTTTGCATTCATCTTTTTGCATTCATCTTCTTCTTAAACACCCTTCTGCTTCCAATGGGTTTCCTTCCAGCCGACAACTCCACTAGATCCTAAGTCTAATTTTTGTCCAAAGATGTCATTTCATCAACCATGGCCTCTTTCTAGAGTTTACCATCCTCTAAATCTACTACCTCCCTACCAATTCTAGGATCATGATCAGTAATAGATAAAGAAAAATTTAAACAGAAAGCAGATGGACTATACCTTTCTGGTTGTCTTCTTTCTCAAACTGATCTTCTCATGGATCGAGTTTGTGGCTCTTCATATTTTGATTCCTATTAGGTTTTATAGTCTGATTCTTCCTCCTTTAGCTCAAACTCTATCTTCTTAGGCTCCTTTGGTAGGACTTCATGTTTAATAACATATTTCACCTCTCTAAACACCACATCTCAGTTGTACACAACCTTCCTTATTTATGGGTTCTAAACCTTATAACCTTTGAAACCATCCTTATACCCAATAAAGATGCACCTTTCAGATTTACTATCCAACTTGGTTTTTTTCTCCTTTGGAACATGTACATATGCATCACAACCAAATACCCTCAGATGTAAAAGAGAGGGTTTTAAACCAATCCACACCTCATGTGGAGACTTATCCTCCAATGCTGATGAAGGTGATCTATTAACCAGGTGACATGCAATCTCCACTACCTCTGCCCAGAATTCATGTCCTATCCTGACACCATTGAGCATGCTTCTTGCCTTTTCCATCAATGCCCTGTTCATTATTTCTGCAACTCCATTTTGTTGAGGTGTGTATGGAGTATTATTTTTCCATGCCATACCACACTTCTTATAGAACTCTTCAAATTCCTTCTTGTAGAACTCTCCACTATTATCTATCCTCAACATCTTTATCTTCTTCTCTGTCTGGTTTTTCCACCAAAGCCTTAAATTCTTTAAACCTATCGAAGACTTTAGATTTCTTCCTAAGAAAATATATCCATGTATTCCTTGAGAATTCATGTATAAATGATACATAGTACACATACTTACCCAGCGATGGAACCGACACAGTTACAAACACATCACTGTGCACAATCTCTGATATCCCTTCGATGAGTGCCAGTATTGTAGCAAGAATGCTGCAACTCTTGGGGCTACCAAATTTACTTCATCAACTCGGGGTTTTGTTGTGGTCACCAACAACCCCCCCTTTTTTTGTTTGGTATTAGCAACAACACCAAGAAAATAGGGGGACCCTTAGTAAAAAATTCAAACAAAATCCCCATGAATATTTTTGTTTTTCCTTAGAATATTATCACAACAAAGCAAAGGGAACACTTCTTTTTGTGAGCATATCAAACCACGAAGAAGCGATGCTAAATTCATCGCATCGCATTTACCATGAGCGCTCTTAAAAGGAGAATCTTAAGAAATCCCCGACGGTCGATGTGCGACGTCGCATATCGCAGCAGCCGCATAGAGTAAGATGCAATGACTAATATACAAATCTGTGATTTGCGATTTGCGATCTCTGATCCATAATCTGCGATTTGCGATGATCCGATATTGCGATACCACGATGTTATAATACAAATCTGCGATCTGCGATCTGCGATAAGCGCGAATCTTGCTTAGCACAACATTCAAGGAAAGTTGTCCATTAATCAGAATTAGGTGCGCGCCTGTAAAAAGAAATTAATGATCGTACGAATGGCTACTTTTAGTTTTTCGAAGAGTCGGTTCACTTTGAATGTCATGATTATACACACGCAAGATCTGAAGCTTTCATATCAATCTTTATTTTCATTTACTCTTTTCCTTTACGCAAACTATAAAACAGGAGATAAAATGGAGTAATTTGTTCTGCAGGAAACAACTAAGGAAAACAGGAAAGCATCGATGCTCGAAGAACACAGAAGAGACTTCTTCAGAAGCAGAAACCACATACAATAGGACTACAGATTCCAGAGTATCACTCAGCAGATGCTAACGACCGATAGGCCATCTGAATCTCAGAATCAAAGGTGCACAAAAGCAGCATGATCACAAATATATCTGAAGCTTACACGACAGAAAAGCCCGGAATGAAAAGTAAAGTCTTCTGACTCATCAAGTCATTCGCGAAGACAGAAAACTGAAATGGCAAAAGCAGATCCAGTTTGAGGAAAATTTGAGTTATTACTAAGTATACACTCAGTCAGCGGGAGATTCTCTAAAATATCTGATAGTTTATCAAAAAGTTGGTGCCGACCCTTGTTACTTCTATTTTTATAAACACGCACAAAGGGAAAGGCAACCAACCGACTCTTCTCAGACGAATGTTGCACACTTACAACACTAAGGAGCAAATACAAAAATAGTTCAAAGTTAGATTTAATTTTAGAAATAATTTGCTTTATCAGAGGGATGGTCATTTGAAAATCGGATCCCAAATTTATGTAATTAAGTTAATTATTTAGCAGCATTTAAACCCTTCTCAGGCATTTAGAGAAGGGTCCGGAGATTTGTCAAAAACGCGTCCTCAGAACATGCACTTTTGCGCCCTCGGAAGTGGTTTTGATGAATGGATGGATCAAGGTTTATTAATGTTTGCATCTGATATCTGCTACTGATGTTGCATTTCTGTACTCTTAGTAGATGTTAGAACAAGGAGAGATAAATCATTGTTACTTGAAGCTTATGAGTGGAACCAGTCATAAATGGTACTTTTATCTCTTGACTATTTATGCTTATGTTCTTTAAGTGATTTATAGTTTCAGTTGTTTATATGTCATTATATGAATGTATGGGTTATCATTTGGCACTTTTGCATGGTGGAGTCATATTGTTTGTATCTGACATATAAATAACTTGTTATGCGATATGCTGCTCATAATTATTTTGCCTAACTTCTTATGCAAAATAGTTTATCTTTAATGATTTCTATTCTTATGATAGCTGAATGATCTTTATTACCAGTTATTGTTCGAAATCTTTTTAGATCGCATAACCGAAGATATACACCCCGGGTTAGTGTAGATTAGATGTGTTGTTTCGTACTAGACTACAATAGCATAGAGTTAGTTTAAAGAGTCTAAATTAGATTTACTTTAAATTCCCCTTAGATCAGCATAGTCCAAACTCTACACACACACAAACACACCCAAGGTCGGGAAACTGGTCCCATCATCCCCAGTCGGACCCGCTATACCAAACGGATAAGGAGCTGCTAACCAAGGTCCGGACCAGGTGGGTATCCCCCTTGTTGTCGACCCGATTTTCAGGGCTTCAACAGGTTCGTATAGATTTGGAGGTGAGAGTGTTGTATACACAAATAGATGTAATGGTCTACTCTTGTCACTTTTCAATTGGGGCAATAGACCACTAGTTTCTCAGACCAGTCTTTTATTGACTAGAAGAAGTCTCACTACCAAATGGAGAAGGGAAAATTATCCTTAATGAAAGAAAAGGAATGTTGCCTACTTTAAGGAATGAAAGATTGAATTGGAAGATGCTTGTAAAGTGACATGAAATACTTTAGCTACTCATTGACACATTTTTCTTGCAAAAGAAATCTAGCTTATCCTTATTTAGAGCATGTGATGATATAAACAAACTGAGCATGGAATTTGATCTAGGGAGTATTACAATTGTTGCATGCATGTGCTAATTTAGAAATTGTAGAGAAAGTTTGTTTTTGATGTTTTCATTTATGAATGCAAATGTAATATTTACTTGTTCTTTGGTAGGGGAGACGGGTATGGAGGAAGAGGTCTAGACTGGTCTTAAGAGTATGGAAGCCAAGTGGAAGCTTAATCCAAGCTTAAATGACAATTTTTCTAAATTCGGGCTCAAAACAGGCTATTATAGGGTTTCCTGTAGTACTACTATAGGATGTCTTAGTTCTACTATAGGATGCCATATTTTATTATACGAAATAGGCTGAAATATTAGGAAGTGGCAAGGGAGGTGAAATGAAGTGTGGGAAAGGTATATAATGAGGGAATAAGTCATGGAGGAGGTGAGCACTATCCAACGTTCAATCAAATGCTTCAAGATGGTTGGATTTTCTCAATGAAAATGGAAATTTTGCTTACAAAACAAGAATTTAGATTTAGGGTTTAGTGGACTTTGACAACATGGGTGGATAAGGCTTGGATGAGGCAAATGAGATGAGGTATCCCTACAATTTAGAAGCTCCTGCAACAACATACATTCTTGTCTGCATTTATGCCCAAATTCATCTATACATGGTAAATATTTATTAAATGGAATAAAATAGAGTTATTACCATTTAGTGGCTCAGTTCATGAATGGAAGTGCTTTTAAACTAATGCAACACTTAAGAGATAAAAAATCACAATTGTAACTCATCCTAAGAAACTCAAAGACAATGACCTACTCATCAAGAAACCCTATATTATGCAGCAAAGCAAGAAATCTATTTTTGGGCTAGATGAATAGAACCCTCAAGTCATGATCCAATAAGGGAGATGAGGTGAAAGCCACAATCACCAGATTTTATGGAGTTCCTTATGTCACTATGATACCACTAATCTAACTATCCCCAAATGGAAGAAAACTAATTAATCATCCAAATACTTGCAAATTAAGAAAACCTAAATTACTTCAGCAACTAACTATGAATGTAATCTAAGCATACATGTACAAATGAGGAACCTCTGCTGCTAAGGTTAGGCCCTAACCCAAGATCTTCATCCCTCTGAGTCAAATCAGTGTTGGATCATGGGAATGCTTCTAATTTTCATTAAAATATCAAAAATACATAAGAGTCATCAGTCACAATGTCTTAGCTCAAAAATTCCTCTTAGCTACAATAAAAAAAGTCAAATCCTAATGAGGCTCTAGGCCTCCTTATTTATACAACTGAAGTTACGAACAACTTCCTTAAATTTATGGAGGCTTGGCTCACAAACTCGAGATCAACTGGTCTTCAACTATCACTAGCTTTGCTATCAATGATCTTAATGGTGTGACAGGTCTACTTGGGAACATCACTCTCGACATTTAGATCAGTACTTTTAGGGCTCATCAAACCCTAATTCAGTTGTTACATGCCCTAGAAAATTCAACTCATTGAATGCCTCCTTCAATGAAAGTTTCTTGAAATGCCTCCTTAGGACACCAGCGCAGCCCAAGCCTTGAGACAGTGTGCTGCAGAGTAGGCAGGACCACTGTGGCCTGCACTGTAGTGCACTTAGGCCCTCTTTGACCTGCGCTAGGTGAGTGTTTGGTCTAAAACGTGGATGCAAATTAGAGTTTCATTTACTATCAATCCGGGTAAGTAAACTTCAAGGATCATCCAATATATATGGACTTAGAGACAAACTAAACTAAGCTAGGTGAAGAAATGCTAAAGCTCCCTTACAGAAGGTCTTTCATTGGGATCTCCAACACCTATTTAGTTGTTTAACAAAATGAAATCTAAAGGCATTGTGACAAGTGTAAGAAATATTAAAGCTCCCTTACAGGAGAAGGTTCATTAATATTTCTAATCATCTTAATCAACAAACTATTTAAACTAATGAAATCAAACATTAAATAACAAATTAGATTCATTGAAAGAAACATTAATACTTTCTTACGAAAAATCATTCGTTAATATTTCAAACATATGAACCTAATGAAATTTACAAACAAACATAAAATGAAAGCTTACCAAAACAAAAGTGTACTTGCTAGACAATGGGGACCCTTCCAAGGATTCACAATCACAGCAAAAGAGAAGCCAAATGTAGAAGATCAAACAAGCTCCATTTTATTTATCTTCAATTACAAATTGCAATTACAAGTTCTACATCCCAAGAGGCTCTAAAATCTCCATTACAATGATTCCAAATTCTAACTTCTCATTACAACTTATAAGATCCTAAGGTTCTAAATTCTAAATTCTAAATTCAAAAGTTACAAATGAAGGAGATAACACTCCTATTTATACAAAAGTTATGATAACAAACTCCTAATGGTGATCCACTATTCCCTCTTCAAATACACATATCTCTCAACCAATGGTGACACATAACCTTATCCTCCATGATCTTCTCCATGAGGTCCATGATCTTATCCATGAGGTTCATGATTTCCTCAAATTCGAATTTGAACATAGAGTGCCACATAAGGGTGCCTTAGAAGCTTCCTTTGTACCTACACATGTCAACAAACTCATTCAAATTGTTAGGTATAAGTATAAGCATATTATTTTCTAAAGTTTAACCACAAATTCTCTTAAAAATACTAAGAATTAATAATATTTTGGAAAACACAATGGTAACCATTTAAAGATGAAAGTGAAGCTCATGGTGGTGGAATAGAGGTAGGAAAATGTGTGAATGGAGAGAAAGTGGATGTTGAATGGAGTGAAAGTGGATGTATTTTAAGGATAATTCTTAGGCCCAACAATGAGATTGAGTGAAATTTGCATAGGATTATGGGAATATTCCTTGATTCTAGATGATTCTAGAAGGATCTCATCTCTTATCTCCTCCTATGAGCTTGAAATTGGATAGGCTAAGGATCCATTAACCTCCTATCCTTTGATCCCTTGCTCCATGGAAATTAACTCCAAGTTTGGAAGGCCATTCAATACCCTCATTTATGACAAAACCACCTCCATTTCCTATAAATTGAGCACTCATCATAGTGATCAGGGGGCTAGGGTTTGAGAATTGAGTTCATGTTGAGCAATATTATGCTGCTGGAGTAGTGTGCTTTTGATGTGGTGAGGGTCGGATTGAAGCTGGAGGAGTAGCACATGATCAAACTGTATTGGGTGATACTCTTCCTTCTACATTAATAAATAGATTATTCCTTTTCTCATATGATTGTTCATATTTGTGATGATTATGTGTTTCAATGTCTTCAATTCCATTGTTTTATAGTAGATAGATCATGTATGCTTTGATCATTTCTTGTTTTTGTTTCTCTTGATGCAGGTACTTTTTGAGCGGATTTAGTTCAAGTGGGAGCGACGGGAGCGATTCAAAAGAGATCAAGGAAGTGAAAGATTACAAGTAAGTTCCTTCATATCATCTATCTTCTATAAGAAAAGGTTAAACTACTTTCTTTCTGTTGTTCTAGGTGTAGTCATCCACCTAGGGAAAATGTGTTTATCCCTAGATGCAAATTCCATATAACAAATTGGTGACCATACTAGGGATGATTGTTGTTCTTGTTGACTTACTCTCATCATATTACACCCTAGTAGACTTTTCTTGACTTTACTGATCTTATTTTAGTCTTTTTGAAGTGTTTTTAGTCAAAAATTGTGTTTGACTGTCTCTTGATTTGACTCTCTGGCACCAGCGTAGTGTTGGTCTTGACATAGTGCACTACACAGCAACCCCTTCCTTAGAGATAGTGCATTGTAGCACACTGTCTCCCTCTCTAGCCTGCACTCATTCCTTTTAGGCTAAAAAACCCACCTTTGTCTTGATTTTTTCCAAAGTTGCTTCTGTTTTTTCTTGCGGAAAGATCAATGATTCTTGTGGTTCTGAAATCAAGTTGTATTTCTCCTCCTAGCCCTAATTTGGCCTTGATTGTTTAGCGTTTCTTAAAATGATTTCATTATCATTATCAATTCATTGTCAAATTTAGCTTATAGTCGATTAATCTTTTCTGAAAAGGAATTGTCGTAAAGTCTTCGTTTCTTGCAAAAAGATTAATTGATTGTATGTGCATTAGTTTCCTTTTGTTCATCTAAAAATTAAGGTAATTGAAAAGAAAAACTTGCATTATGCATCTAGAGGTTTGTGTGTGCTTGTAGGAATAGTATAGGGAAATTGCATTAGATGTGCTCTTTGCTCTTTGATTAAACATTCTAATTGATCTATCCCCTGTAGTTAAGGTTTTCATTGTTCAAAATCAAATGGAAAGAATGTTTCTCATCATAGTTTCATTCTAGGAATTTCAAAGACATCACGCTGTGAACCTGAAAGACAAACTCTTAATCAAGGTTAACTTAAAAGTTATCTCAATTAACCTAATGGAGCATTGTCACCTAAAGAATAACATTTAGAGGTTCTAGGCTAGAGACGTGTTCCGGCATCGTAAAACATAGCAACTGTCATTAATTGTCTATGATACATTCCGAGTGCGATACCTCATTCCACGTATGTAAGTTTATCGTAGCTTGTACACGTACCTTTAGGTATATAGGGCAATGTTATAGTATGAAAAGTATAAAGGAATTCTCTCACTGTGTAGTTTCGCATTAGACAGCGCTAACACAGATTGGACCTCCGCATACTTTCAGGTATATATGGGAGGACTAAATTATGCTGCTATCCATTCTTAGGTAACCGACTCGGTCGCCTTATACACTGTGATACACCGAACACAACATTCGGGGATATTTCCTGCACATATGTTAAGTCCTTGGTTTACTAAGACAGTATATTGTAGTTCACAGTTGCTTGGTAATCCTTTTTCCTAGATTACCCTCTTTTTGTTTATTTCTTTTTGTAATAAAATCAATCAAAAATTGTGGAGGAACATCAAGCCTTACCTTGTCGTTCGTAGAGAACAGTGAGTAAACCACTTTTACCCCCCTGAAACTACACCTAGCTGGCAAAAGCAGTCTCGTTTGACTAAATCCAATACATCACAAACTCCTGGTTCTTCATCTAAATTACCAGAGTCACCTATACCAGTAAGTATTGTGACCCCAGTTACTCCTACAATTACTGGTGCATCTGTTACTAAAGTGGAATCTCCACAGTTAACTTAGGACACTAAAAATGAACTTGGTGAAACAGTAACCCAAGTTGTCCAACAAGAAGTTGATTCTCAACCCAAAGTTGTTCGACAAGAAATTACTTCTAAACTTGAATCTGTTCAACCAGAAGTTGATCTTGAACCTATCAAATTTCAACCAGAAGTTACTTCTAAACCAGAAGTTACCTTTGAACCAGAAGTTGTTCAAGAAGCCCAACCTGAACCTATTGTTCTTTTACCAAAACACTTGGATCTTAAAGTTGAACAATCAGAAGTAGTTATGATACCGGAAGATGATTTACCAGTTTGTCCTCAGACATCTGTAACTATTGAGATTTCCCCTTTACCGCAGAGTCAAATACTGGAAATATATTACAGACCTGACAGTGAAATCCTTCCACCTGGTTTGATTTCGATTGAATAGGAACCTAAAGAAGAAACACCCAGAACTCCAATTCTCTTTGGACCTGAACTTTATCTTTATCTTCATACTCCTCATTTACTGCTCCTTTTGATCCTGATTACTTTCAGACTCCCATTGATTCGTTAGGACATTTGACTATCACAGAATCAACATCTAAGATTGTACCATCTGTTATAGCTACGGCAGAATCCTCTGCCACTACTTCTTCGATGTTTACTACAATAACTGAATCACATTTGTATGGTGTTCCATCTATCCCGCCAGGTTACCAATCTTTATTTGGAACCCACTTATATGTTGCTTCTAGTCCATGGTCTTCACCCATGTCCTCCATAGGAATTTTTCCTCGTTCTTCACTTACGGATATTGAACAGTTTGATCCATCAAGTCAATATCATGCTGGTTCATCTGGATACTGTCCAATGTATCTGCTTTACACTGGATTAACCCCATATGGAGAACAATATGCACAATCCCCTTATCCTCCATTTTCTAGGTGGCAACCATATGACAGTATGTCGTTGTCTTTAGGTCAAGCTGGAATGAATTTTTGTAAGTGGCAGCCAATAATGGCCATTCAACCAAGGCTTGTGTATCCATCACAATCAATGCAATCTATTTCATCCATACCTACTACGACTTCCATTACAAGTTTACCACAGTCACAAGCTTAGTTAGTTGTATCTCAACCTTTGCAAGCTGGTCCTTCAACCTCTGACCCCCAAGTTTCAGTTTTACAGATTTAGTCTTCTCAGGCTGTTTTACAACAGCAGATTGTGCCTAGAATCCAACAACCTCAGGCTAGTTTACCATTTACTGGAATGATTCAGACTTATATTGGTGTAATATATTCACAACCTGTTCAAACTTACATTGGTGGGCAACAACCGTTAAATCAACAACCATGGCAGCCACAGTATCAACAACAACAATTCCAACAATACTAAACTTATCCTAGACTTGGTCAACAAGCCTATGCTGGGTTTGGTCAACAACAAGTTTACCCAAGTCTTGGTCAACAAGCCTATGGTGGGTTTGGACAACAACAAATTTATCCCAGTGCCCAACAACCACCTTATACTGGATTTGCTCAACAAACTTACCCCTATCAAGGTTACCAACAACATATTTCTTATGTTGGTATGCAAAGGCCTATTCCCGAGGAAATTCCATCTTACCCTGGTTACCCTCAACCTGGCTTTAATAGACAATTGCCTTTTGTTGCAACACTTGAATTACCAGATTTAAATCGACTTACCAATGATCCAATTCTTTATGCATCTTGGTGGCCAGTGATTCCTCATAAATTGCCTTTCGATATTCTAAAATTCAATGGAAACCCTGGAGAAGACCTGTCCAACCATGTTATGAATTTTCATTTATGTTTTTCATCAAACTCCTTGAATGATGATTCAGTTAGACTACGTATTTTCCAGTGAACACTCACTGGTTCAGTTGCAAAGTGCTATATTGAATTACCACAAGCTTCATTTGATAACTTTACATCCTTAGCCACCATGTTTTTAACCCACTTCCAGTTACCCATCCAATATGAAACTAGAACGGAACTATTTACCGATTTTAAATAAACAACTACTGCTCACATTTCTAATCATACTCATGAGTGGCGTCGTCTTCGTCGAATGGTAAAAAATTATGTTCCTAATCAGATTTTAGTTGAGTGTTTTATAAAATCCTTGTTGCCATCTATCACCAAGGATGTGGCTAAAGGAGAAGTTGTCACTGAAGAGTAAGTAATTTCTCATGCCCAATACTTAGACTTGATTTACACCTAGTCTGACACGTTCTATGACAAAATTCCAAATGCACCCCGACCAACTTTTACTATTCCTCCACCCCCATCGAGTAAGGACTCTCATGCCGGTGATGATGTGATTGGTTCTTCAAGCACACAAACAACAGGTAGATCATCTAGTCAAACACTTTCTATTTCCAATCAAACTTCTACTGCATCTGATAATACGCCTAGTTCAAAAATAAATGTCGTGTCATCTGACAAAGGCAAGAATGAAAAGCAACCTAGAAGCAAGAAGAAGGGGAAAGCTAAAAGGAAACAAGATCCTCCCCCTCAAGAGAAATCATTTGATTCCTCTTCTCCAGCTAGGAAACCTCGTTATCCATGTTTAATATGTAACGAGGAGAATCTTAGGTGAGACTCTCCTCATTGCTCTGAAGTCTCAAAACTTCTTAAGACTTCTAGTGCATCTGCTATGTTGATAGATCCTTTTCCAAATCCAGAGACTCATTTGGTTGCTACAGATCATGCTTCCACTTCACAAGTGTTTATGCTATCCACCTCTAAGCCTAAAATTGATGTTGTGGTGTCTACACGAAGTAAATATTATGGTAATCCATTGTCATCATCAAATAACTAGGCTTTATATCAACCAAATACTTTGACTTCGACTTCGTCTGATCCTATTCCACCACCTATTGCACCAAAGTTAACAATAAAACCACCTAAAGGAGTGGTACATAAGTCTACATTCAACCCTCGAGCTCAAGCAGCACAAAAATATAACATAGTAGAATATTTGGCTCAGTCACCTTCTGCTATGTTGACACTTGAGGTGCTTCAAAACTATCCCTCCCAAAAGCAGGCTTTATTGTCAGCAATTGGTGGAATTGATCCAATGGATTCTAATCTTGTGGTTTTTAACCACGCGATATATACGCCACAATTACCAACTCAATTAGCTTTCTTGATCCAAGTAAAGACTTTGAATAAACTCGTTCACCAAACCATTGTTGACGAGGGTGCATCTACTTTTATCATGTCAATGAGTTGCTGGAAAGCACTTGGCTCCCTTACTTTGTCACAGTCACCTACAACTTTAAAATATTTTGACGGTCGCACTTATACGCCTTGTGGAATTTTAAGTAACCTGCAGATAGAACTAGGGGGAAAAATTGTAACTATTGAATTTGAGGTTGTTAACGGACCCCTTGACTACAAAATTTTTCTAGGAAGACCTTGGGTTTATGCTATGGCTGCTGTGGTTTCAACATAATTTCATATGATTGCTTTCCCTCATAAAGGCGAAATCACAGTACTTGATCAAGTCGACTTCTTTGCCTCTAGTTCACAGGCTACTGGAAGCATTCCATTAGTTCCCAGACCCCCTATATCTCTTCATAACTTTGGAGTAGGTCTCTTCAAAGATCCTTCCCTAATGGGTACTTTTTCGCTATTGTCACCATCACAAATGATGGAAGTTGCAAAAGTTGATACTTGCAACATGATATCTTCCACTTCATCTGATTCATGGAAGATTTCCAACAATTTTGGAGATGATATGCATGATGAAACCATGTCTCTAAGCCCCATTGAGCTTGCATAGCAATAAATATTTTTGGCTTGTGCGACAAACCCAAATCCATTATCACCAATTGTATGGGTTGATCGTTCGTTAGAATATGGTACTTCCTTTGATCCTTTTTCACGTACATTTTCTACTAATGAAGGAATCATCCAATTAATGATGACAAAAGAAGAACCATTGGAAGATTATCATCATCGATCCCATCTTCTAGATCACATAGAAGATGTTTCAAATGAGCCAAATCACCTTTCAATTGTTGATTTCCTTTCGAATTCTATATTTATAGAAATAGTCGATTCCCGAATGAAACTTGTCTAATATCAAAG
This sequence comes from Pinus taeda, assembly GCA_000404065.3. Taxonomy (NCBI): domain Eukaryota; kingdom Viridiplantae; phylum Streptophyta; class Pinopsida; order Pinales; family Pinaceae; genus Pinus; species Pinus taeda. The sequence goes on along the minus strand of APFE031153937.1, from coordinate 18,962 downwards.
AAACCATTTCTATCAACATTTTGACCAACCATAGAATTGTAGAGAACATCCATGTTGGAAAACCTTTTTCTTCATCCATACTTGAAACTTACCGTGCTCTTTTTTGTGCATTCTGTGATATATTTTCCTGGTCATATGAGGAAATGCTAGGAATTGATTCTAGTATAGTTGAACATGAAATTAAAATGTATCTTGATGTAAAACTGGTATGACAGTGCCTTTGTCTTGTGCATCCAAAGAAGGTTGTTGCCATAAAAGAAAAAAATGAAAAACTTTTGCATGTTGGTTTCATTTACCCTGTTCCTCTTACCGATTGGGTTTCCAATATTGTTCCTATCATGAATAAACAAGGAACAATACGAGTGTGTGTTGATTATAGGGATGTTAATAACACTTGTCCAAAGACAACTGTCCCACTTCCTTTATCAACTAGATAATTGAGGATTGTGTCGGATGTGAAATATTCTCATTTATGGATGGCTTTTTTGGCTATAATCAAATCAATATCCACTTAGAAGACCAATATAAAACTGATTTTATTTGTCCCTGGGGCACATTCACATATAGGAAACTCCCTTTTGGTTTGAAGAACGTTGGGGCATCTTTTCAGAGGGCAATGAACTATGCTTTCTATGACATCAAACACATTGTTCAACCCTATCTAGATGATTTACCTGCTCATTCACGGAAATGGATTGATCACCTGCAACATCTGAGAGCTATCTTTTTACGGTGCCGACACTACAAAATTCGACTCAATCCACATAAATGTTTGTTTTGTGTTGGCTTTGGTCGTTTTCTTGGTTTCATAGTGTCTAAAGAAGGAATTCGACTCAACCCTTTGAAGGTTAAGGCAATTCTTGATCTGCCTCCACCTTCCAATTTACTGCAGTGACAAAAACTCCAAGGGAAGGCTAACATTATAAGGAGGTTCATTCCCAACTATGCTAAAATGGCTAAAGGATTTACTCATCTTTTGAAAAAGGGGATACCCTTCCATTGGGATCACGTTGCGCAAGCTTCCTTTGATGATATCAAAGATACCCTGATTCGAGCATTATTAATGTACGCCCCTAATTATCAAAATGACTATTTCCTGTATCTCGCTGCTGCAGATACAACCATTGCTATGGTTTTAGTCCAAGAAGAATATGGGACTGAACATCCGATCTATTATTTGAGTCACAATCTCAATGATACAAAAGTTAACTACTCTTATGTCGAAAAGTTAGCTTTGGCTACTGTTCAAGTTGTATAGAGATTTCACCACTACATCTTGCTCCGAAAGACCACTGTCACTTCAGATTGTAACCCTATGACATACATTCTATCATGTCAATTTTTAGGGGGAAATACTCGAAATGGATCATCATTTTGCAGGAGTTTGATTTGGAATTCATCAAATCCAAATCAAATAAATCTCTAGTCTTCGCCAAGCTTCTTTGCAATCTTCCCTCTACTGATATCGATTCAACAACAGAACCATCAATTCCGGATGAGTCTCTGTTTCTCATTTCATCATATGACCCATGGTATGGAGATATACTAATTTATCTCCAAACCCAAACTTTTTGGCCTGATACCTCTTGTTCGCAACAACGACATATTCGTTACCAAGCCAAAGATTATCAGATCATTGGTGACACTCATTACCATTGTGGTATTGATATGATTTTATGGAGGTGCCTCACTCATGAGGAAGCTGAGAAAGTTTTGAATGATTACCATTTTGGTGCTTGTGGTGGACATTTATCTGGTTATGTTACCACACAGAAGATTCTCCGTGTTGGTTACTTCTGGCCAACTATATTCAATGATTTCATGCCAGATTTTTTACTGCAAAACATGATTACCACCAGCACCACTCCATCCTATTTTCATTTTTGGACCATTTTCAAAATGGGGCATTAGTTTTATGACATGTAACCCTAACTTGGTTGGGAGGCATGGGTATATTATTTACGTGGTGGACTATTTTACAAAATGGGCCGAGGCCATGCCTACATTAAACAACAATGCTGAGACAACTACTCTTTTTTCTTCAACCATGTGGTTGCACAGTTTGGTGTGCCACGAGCTATAGTTACAGATCATGGGTCACATTTTTGCAACCATATGATGACCGAATTGACTAACAAGTTAGGACTTTCACATGATATTTCTACTCCTTATTATCCGCAAGCTAATGGACAAGTTCAAGCTATAAACAAAATCATTAAGTGAATGCTCCAACAAATGATAGGAGTTCATAAATGAAACTGGCATTTAATCCTGTACTCGGCTTTGTGGGCATACCGAACCTCAGTGAGAAATGCAACCGAATTCACACCTTTTCAATTGGTGTATGGTTTGGAGGCAATCTTGCTTGTACAATGTGAAATTTCGTCATTGAAACCTGCGATTGACCTGTTACCTGACACTTCTGAAGAAGAATCATGTTTCTTAGAGCTCATCCATCAAGATGAAACTCATCGTGAAGCCGCATTCGCTAAGCACATAAGAAGTGAATTAAGGCATAATATGACTGAAATGTCAAACCTCGCATTTTCTCAGAAGGAGACCTTGTCTTGCTTTATGATTAGGAAGCTGATAAACTAGGAAAAGGGAAATTTGAACCATTGTGGATGGGCCCCTATATTTTCAAGCATGTTTTGGCAAAAGGTGCTAATGAGTTAGTTGATTATGATGGAATTCCATTGTCGCAGCCCCGTAACAGGTTGTATTTGAAACATTTCTATGCCTGATTTTGCATAGTAATAAGCATTGTATATATACTTTATTTGCATGTGTGTGTCAGTGTGACTTTTAGAGTTTTTATGTGGTTAAGTAATCCGCTTTTCATTTTTTGCAGTTGTCAGAATATTTGGAACCATTTCTTGGTTATGTCAATGGTGCTAGTCGTAGTACATAGAACCTATCTTTTGCAGCCTGGGCCATATTCGCTCCAAGTGGCGAGTTAGTGATTTTTCAAGGGATTTGTATCGGTCATTCTACAAAAAATATTGATGAGTATAGCACATTGATCAAACTCCTCTCTAATTCTATTTCTCTTGGCATTCGCCAAATCATCATTAGGTTGGACTCACAACTTGTCATACTGCAACTAACAAATGTTTATATCATTCTAAATCCAACAATTTATCGTATGTTCCTTAGAGTTCATCTCTTGGAAAGACATTTTTATTACATGCAATATCAACACATTTCAAAGAACTTTAACACATTAACTGATTCATTAGCGAACTATGTGTTAAACAAACATTTATGACACGTGTAAAAGTAATTTTTTCAATTCACATCAATAGTTGAATAGGATTGCACATAACCATATATATAAAAACATTGAAAGTAAAAAGTAGATAGATGTTTTAAAGTTTTTACAAAATTTGTGTCCAAGACAGGTTGGTCATCTAACCTCGAAACTCAAAATGCATATAGAAAAACATCCTAAGTAGACCTAATGGTGATCATGATAACAGGTCACATCCTGAGCTATCATGCACAATAGCCTCATCCAATGACTAGGTACACCAATAGTATGGCGTTGCATTATCATTGGTAACTCCTCGATTCAGACATCTGAAATACCGAGGGTTAACCCCTCTATATGATCCTGTAACTCTACCAGTGTCTTTGTCAAATCCAAATCTTGGAGAACTTCTCTTCTAACATTTCTCCGTGATGGTTCACCTGCCTCCTGTTGATGTCACATAGGTTGAATAGTACCAAAATCTGCATGCATGAGTATATTTTTAGTTTAGTCTTGGAAACATCAAAAACACAAAAAAAATGTGGAAACTTAAAAATTCAAAAACACTTGGTTAAAACAGTTTCTATAGCACCCCATTGGGCACCCACTGGTAACCTCAAATCTAGATCTCCACGAAAGTCCATCCCCACATATGGATGCTCCTCTATGACAAGGTGTTGTTGACTGAGCCAACTAAAGAATGCAAGAGGAAATGAGATTGATGATTGATCAACATGTCGAACCATCAACTCAAGCCATCTTTGCATCCATGGATATCTAGGACTAGTCAAACTCAGTGACACATACTGAGGTTGCATCAATGGAATTCTCTCTAAGGTAAAGGAAATCAAGATCAAACCATAGCTAATATTCTTTGTCTTATCGATCTTTACCTTGGACAGCTGCTCTTTTGGCGAAGAGATAACTGCCTCACACCAGTTGAATGTAGTTGGCTCAAGGCACTCATGTGCAAACTACATATATGATCTATTCGCCAGATGAAGTGTCACACTGCTCGCCAACTTTGCGATAGTGAAAGGAATTGTTTGGAAAGGAAAATCATGAACATCGCTAATGTTGATCTTCCCATCCTTGCTCGGTTATGTACTTGGACGACATAAATGTTGAAAGTAGTCCCTCACTGATTCACCCCCACGCGAAGAACCTGAAAGAGATTTTGGGGCACCACGTCTCAACAATCCTGTAAGGAAGTAAACATCATCAATCAATATAGGAAGCACTTTGCCTCCTATGTGAAAATCCTTATCCGTTGGATCCCATGAATGAACTAGGAACTGCAATAGTTCTAGTTGTTGCCTCATCCCGGACAACCTGAAGTATTTGAATAACCCACAGTCTCTGAGGGCCTCAAATGTACTTGGATCATTAAGGGAAACCATATCCTATCCTTCATGCTCTCTTTCTCACCAAGTAATAGTCATTATGATCCAATCAAACCTTGAAATCAAACCATAAGCTTAGTTAGGATCCGTTTCATGCAAAAAATTGAAGGATTTTTGGGTAAAACAGGAGAAACAATTTTATAAACTGTGCCCAGCGCATCCCAAGCCTTAAGACAGTGCACTGCATAGCAAGTACCCTTCTGTTTGGGTGCAATGTAGTGTAGTTTTTGATGTGATAGGTTGTGTTGATCCCAGGGTGAAGTATATTTACCCTAGGGACCCCAAAACCCTAAAAAACTTGCTTGAAATTTCAAAAGAATGGACTTAAATGGAAGTGAAAAGGTAGATATCCAACTTGGTCCTGATGGTGTGAAAAATGATCCACAAAATCTCTCGCAATCAGCTGCTGAAGTTTGAGGTAAAAACTGATTCAGAGCACAAAACTAAATGGTAAATATAAAATGGTGAAAATGACTTGGCAAATTCTTGTTTTATGGTTATTTCATGTTATTTAATGAATAAACTATAGTTTTTTACCCATTTTTACCAATGAAACAGGTATGTCTAATCCCTTTGGTGTTTCTTTGAATAGATTTACAGTTGATACAGTGACTTTGACGTGAACGATTGTGAATTGTATTTTTGACCACAGAGCATACTTTTCTCTCTTTTTCAAGCTCTATTAAACATCGAAAAAGGAACCCCCTTGGAGTCATCTTTAAGCTCTTTTTAGACTCTCGAAATATGAAAATATTGCCAAGTGCTTGTCCTTTTTAGCTCATTAACAGAATGGAAATGATATCTACTTAGTATAATTTTAACCGTTTTCCAGACTAAGATAGATTATTTACGAAAAAGGAATACGTTGGTCGAACATGGTCAATAGGTTCTCTCTTGTATTATTTTACGTTTTTTCATACTTGAGAGGCAAACTTATGAAAAATAACTTGTGGAGTTTTCTTTTTGCCCCTTTTCAAACTCTCTAAACATGAAAAGGATCAAGTTTTCATTGTCGTTAAACTCGTTAAAACATCAAATAGCGAAAAATTTGTCCATCATGACAAGACCGAGTTTCAACTTCGCCTAGGCTATTAAAACATCACATAGATTTACCCGAAGGGTGGAATTATACTACAAGCATATGTTATCCTCCTCAGGCTTGTTAAAAAATAAAGAGGTGCTGGTCAGCAATGACCGGGGAAAATGGGAAAAGGGGTAAATCACTTTATGGTAGAAAGTCATTATTCAACATGACACTTTCACTTCATCTCCATGACTATTTGGTTTGGGTTATTTGCTTGATGGTTATCATACCTATGGTCTATAACACCATCCATCACTTTGGTTTTGGGTCAATGTTGCCAATTCATTTAGTGTCGCTGACATGTTCAAGAGAAGTCACTCAGTAAAACTTCATCCTTTGTAATACTCATAAACCTTCATTTTCATGACCACCATTCCTGAACTTTGTGTCATTAGTCACATTTTGTCTCCAAAATCATTACACTCATTTCATGTCATTGATGTGGGATACATCAAGACCCTCCTGCGATGAGTAGCTTCTTGTCGACATCAACACATTATCCAAGAGGTTGACTTAGAGACACTCTTCTAGTACCTTGACGCTTACATACATCAACGGCAAGTTTCTCGCTCCCGGCGACAGGTTGACATCACTGGCCTTCGACTGAAAGATTTTGTATGGTGTTCGATATTGAAACATTTATTCACACCATGCAGAATGTACTGTAGTACCTTGAGAATCATTATCATTATCAATGATCTCTCTCGTGTCTGTTAACGGCTTACATCATTGGCTAGTAAATAGACGATGTCTTCAGTTGTTTGACTTCAGATCACATATTCACATGGTTAGACTCGTACTTGAGCAAACGATTGGATGAGATAGAAGACCCCAGATCTAGTTTCATCCATCTAGGCTGTGATTTTAGGCGAGTACTAAATCATCTGTATGATGGATTTACACTGGTGATCATTCCATCATGGGTCTATATATGTAAACGACTATCTATGTATATGTAATGAAATTTTATATGCTGAGTATGGGTATGCCTTCCCTGATGTTATGTATTGTAATCGATGCAGGTCACCATCTGCTTCAGTTCCTCTCTGTCACATTGTAAAGAATATCACTCGACATTATCATTTTCGACTTCATGCTTTAGGGGGCAACTATTACAAGTCTATTTGGGCACATCACTCTCAACATTCAGATCATTACTTTTAGGGCTCATCAAAACGTAATTCAGTTGTTACATTCCCTAGACAAGTAAACTCATTGAATGCCTCCTTCTATGAAAGTTTCCTAGCCTGAAGCCTCCTTGAAATGCCTCCTTGGGACACCAATGCAGCCCAAGCCTTGAGACGGTGTGCTGCAGAGAAGGCAGGCCCACTATGGCCTGCACTGTAGTGCACTTAGGCCCTCTTTGACCTGCACTGGGTGAGATTGAGAAAAATTTGCCTAGGGTTCTGGGAATATTCCTTGATTCTAGATGATTCTAGAAGGATCCCATATCTTATCTCCTCCTATGAGCTTGAAATTGGATAAGCTAAGGATCCATTAACCTCCTATCCTCTCATCCCTTTCTCCATGGAAACTAACTCCAAGTTTGGAAGGCCATCCAATACCCTCATTTATGACAAAACCACCTCCATTTCCTATAAATTTAGCACTCATCATAGTGATAAGGGGGCTAGAATCTGAAGTTTGTAAGGAAATTCTATTGGTTTGAGAATTGAGTTCATGTTAAGCAATATTATGCTACTGGAGTAGTGTGTTTTTGATGTGGTGAGGGTCAGACCAAAGCTGGAGGAGTGGTACATGATCGAACTGTATTGGGTGATACTCTTCCTTCTACATTAATAAAGAGCTTATTCCTTTTTTCATATGATTGTTCATATCTGTGATGATTATGTGTTTCAATGTATTCGATTCCATTGTTTTATAGTAGATAGATCATGTATGATTTGATCGATTGTTGTTTGTAGTTCTCTTGATGTAGGTACCTTTTGAGCAGATTTAGTTCAAGTGGGACGGGAGCGATTCAAAAGAGATCAAGGAAGCGAAAGATTACAATTAAGTTCCTTCATCTCATCTATCTTCTATAATAAAATGTTAAACTACTTTATTTTTGTTGTTCTAGGTGTAGTCACCCACCTAGGGAAAATGTGTTTATCCATGGATGCAAATTCCATATAACAAATGGCTCGACTACTTGTAACTTTGAGCTTATGAGATATGGTGGAGGAATCTTTGAGTGAGTGAGGAGTTAAGGAGGGAGATCCAATCTCCTAAAATCCCTCTTTCTTGTCTACTTCATATTCCTACACTTTAATTAGCCAAAATGATCTCCAAAATTTGCAAACAATGCTCATTAGACCACAAAACATGACATCTCATCTTTACCCTTCTCATTAAGCAAAATATAACAAAACATGTAAAGAAATGTGAGAAAAGTTGATTTTAGTAAGTTGTAGAGTGGCATTAAGGTCCATATAATCTACACATTGATGAGCCTCATCATCACCCCCTACTGAAAGTGTTTCTCATCCTCTGAGCAACTCAATCTATGTCCATGTCTTTCATTTCTTTGGTGGCCTCCCTAACATTCCAAGCTTCTATTGTAGTATCCTCCTCTTATGGATAAAATCCTTCATGTTTCTCTATTTCCTCCCACTGCTTTCTTTCCTCTCCTTCCTTTATTCCTTCTAACATACCCAAGAGCAATGGTGGACTGACTTTTGAGCCAATCCAATTGACATTGATTCTCTGCAATGTTTTCTTATACAGTGGGGTCCTTTCTAGTGCATCCCTCATTCTTTCAGGAGAATTATACTCCTTGATATTTAGGTTGTAGGATAAGGTGTTCCATATCCTTTGGCATGCTTGTTGGCTTTCATCCCCTAGCAATCTCAAAGTCTCTTCAAAATGAGCGACAAATTTCTCTTGTATAGATAGGTATCTTGGTGCAAGATGGGGATCATTGGCAATGAGGTTGTGGGTGCTAATGATAGCCATAGAGTTGGTATGTTCTTCTTTGATGTAAAGGGGTTCTATTTCTTCTCTTTCTAATACCCTTTTGACTTCTTTAGCCCTAGGCTCTTCATGATTCATCTATGATGCCAATGCCATCAGTTGTAAGTCCCCTAACTTTGGATTGGGGTCCCACACATTCAAATTTGTTAGGGCCAAGTTATGTAGGTAGAATTCAGATATATTGGCCCTTTCTTGTAGGGTGCTTTGGTCACAGAGGTCAATGAACTTCCTATAGTATTGGAAAGGCATAGTTCCTAGTTGTGCTAGGGTTTTTATCTGAAAGTGTAGCCATTATTGGTATCCTACACTAGAGTGCCTCCATGGAAAGATTTTCCATAGTTTCCAATTGGATATCTTTTTCCTATACTTGCCTCCTCAACCATGTGTTCTCATCCTCTAGTTGCTATTTCGTCACTATTTCCCTGTCTCTTATGCTACTCAACTCCTTGCCTATTTCTGGAAGCTTTTCTTCCATATGGCCCAAATCCTCTACGCTTTTTTATTTATCAATTTTCATCCAACGATGTGTCCTTTCTTTCTCCTTTTCAAGCTCAAAGAATAGAGGGATCGAAATCCTTTGTGGTATTACTCTGCCCCCCTCAATGAATCTATAATAGGAGCTAAGGTTTGGCTATAACGTAGGTTCCTTCAACTCTTAGGACTCTCCCTTTACTGTCTCTTGAGTATTTATTTGTCCTTGTATTTTGGTTGCTGCCTCTTTTCCTTCCCTTTGCCTTTTTGTCCTTCCTCATCTTATTTATGTGTTTCTTGTAGTTTTGACAGAGTTTCCTGTAGGACTGTATTTGTTTCCTGTAGGCCTATCTGTGTTTCCTGTAGGAGACCTTTCTCTTTTTGAAAAGGGGTCAAATGTTCTTTAACTTATTTTGCTGAGGTTGAGCTAGTGACAAGCCTCCTAAAATAAGTGAGTGGTGACATGGGGAAGCCTTTTGTGTTGTGCCTTCTTCATCTCTCTTTCCTAGAGGGGCTAAATTATCTTTTTATTTTTGTGGGTCCTCTATGATTATAGGAATCATGGTAGGTGTTTAAGGCATCCCTTCTTTTATCGTGGTGCTGCTCCTTGTTCCGAAGTATAGGGGAGTCTAACTCTGCCTCTTTCCTTTTGATTTGATATGAGTACTTAGAGTAGTCAAGGTAGTAGCTTCCTCTTTCTCTTTGGGCTCCAGAGACACCCTTGGAGATTCCTCTCCTTCCTTGCCATGTATATCATGACTTGGCTCATCCTTTTGTGATTCTTCCCTATTGTGTTTTTCATCCTTTGTCTCATTTATTTCTACCTCGTCTTGTTCATGCTCTTCTTCTTCTTCTTCATGCTCTTCTTCTTCTTCTTCAGGGTCTTCTCCCTCTTCTTCACCACTAGAACTATGGTCACTTTCATACTCAATGGCTTGAATTTCATCTTCTTTGTTCATGTCTGCAAATGTTGACCACATAATAGGGATTCTTAAGTTGTTTAGGGAATCTTCTAGTATGAGTTTGATCAATACACTATCTGCCATCTACTGATGCTTCCCTTCCTGTAATTTGATGCTCATGTCTATTATTGATTGCAAAAAAAAGTAAGGTGCTGATTTCGGGTAGCATCAGATGTGCTCTAGCCATGAAATTTGGTGGAGAGGTTGGGGCAAGTTATCGCTTAGAATTTTCTCTAGAAGTTATGAGAAGAAAGAAAATGACCGAGGTAACCACAAACCAACTTTTGGGCATAAGCTCTAGCCAACCTAAGCTCAGAGAGGGCTCTCTCTATATGATTTAGCTTTGTTTGTTGGGATTTTAGGATAGTTCTAAAAGTTCAAGGGGGTTTTTTATTTGCATTGGATATTGGGTGGTGGGGTTCTTTAAACAGATGGATAGAATGATGTCTCTAGACCATTGGGCTATGGATTCAAAAGAAGGGTAGCAGAACTAGATCAATCTCCCTAAAGGGAATGTTCAAAGGGAAAGATAGTAGAGTAGAGTGCGGATCTTAGGGCCAGAGGGGTGAAAATAGTCTTAACCAAGGTCAGAGAGAAATTAAGAATTCTCAGACCGGGATTGAAACGAGGAACAAAGGGTAACTGGAAACAAAGGAAAATTAAGAATCCTTTGCTATAGATTATAAAGAGACAACATAAAATGTTAGGTTGTGTTATATTCTTTCCACATAGTTAACAAGGGGTTTGAGGGGTACTCATAACCCCACTTTATGGGGTCCGGGGCAGCGCCCCGGAAAATTTTGGTTTTGGACCCTATGTTAGGTTGGGCGGATGTACCTATGGTTTTGTGCATGATTTTCGCACATGTTTTTTGGACGCGATGGTTTTTCGGTCCATGGTTTTGGACGCGATGGTTTTCGGTCCATGGTTTTGGACACGATGGTTTTCGGTCCATGGTATTGGATGCTTCGGCATGTATAAATATGTATTGTAACATTGAAAGGAATATAATGAAAAATCAAGCTGGTAGTCTCGGTTTTGAGATCCAGTGGGAAATCTCTGTGTATATGTGTTTTATGTGTTATGCTCTCGCATTTCTATTTTTCCTGTGAGTTAGAATTCGTATGCAGGTAATTTCTGTACGGGGTTAAAACCTACATTTGGTATCAGAGCTGTTTTGGCTTCAAGGGGACGCCTTTGTTGCTGAGGGGTTTTCGCTCGGGCCTGTGGTAGACCCTGTTCAGTGGGAGATCTGCGAGATCGATTCTGGTGGTGAAAGAAGATGGCGAGCAGCGGAAAGATAGAGATTGAGAAGTTCAATGGTCAGAGTTTTGAGTCGTGGAAACTCAAGATGGAGGATCTGTTGGTGGATAAAGATCAGTGGATCACGGTAGATCCGGGTACTAAACCAACGGGAGTGACCGATGAAGATGGAAGAAGTTGGATCGGAAGGCAAAGAGCACAATACGATTGTGTGTCTCAGATTCAGTATTGTTGAATGTATCAGGGGAAGCTACGGCGAAGGCTTTGTGGGACAAGTTAGGGACTTTGTCCCAATCTAAGTCTCTGGTGAATAAACTATTCCTGCAGAAAAAGCCGTATAACCTGAGGATGAAAGATGGAGACTTGGTGATAGAGCATCTGAATGCGTTTAATACTGTGGTAAGTCAGTTATCATCTGTTGATATTAAAATTTCAGATGAAGATAAGTGCATCAGTTTGTTGTGGTCTCTACCAGATTCGTGGGATAGTCTAGTTATTGCAATAGGTAGCAATGCAACTGCTTTGCAGTTTGATGAAATAGTCTC